>PVIW01003469.1:52580-166772 GCA_004026585.1 Noctilio leporinus | reverse complement strand
TGGAGAGTATTATGCTTAGTGAAATAAGCCAGTCAGTGAAGGACAAATATCATATGATCTCACCTCTTACGGGACAATAATGAACAAAACTAACAACAACCAACACAGAACCAAGTATATGAATACAAGGAATAGGCCTTCAGTGGTCAGGGGAACGGGGTAGGGGGGAGGGAGAGGTAGAGGCAAAGATGGGGAGCAGGTTAGACAAGAACCTAGTATAAAGGAACCATGGACATGGACAACAGGTGGGATTGACTTTGGGGGGAATGGGTGGGTGGGTGGGGGGACAGAGGGGAGCAAAAAGGGGATGGATGTAATACAACAACAATAAAATTTACAAAAAAAAAAAAAAAAAAAAAAAAAAATTAAAAAAAAAAAAAAAAAAAAAAAAATAGGTAATCCACTGGAATAATTACTTAAGAAGGCACAAGTGATTGGAAATGTAAAGGGGTACTAAGTACAGCTACAACAGAGATTAAAATAAGATTTAAAACACTATAAATTCTTTATACCAATACATTTGAGAATGTGAATGAAACGGACAAAATTCTAGAAGCAAAAACACTTAGCAAACTATTTAAAAAGAAAAGCAGTTAGGTACCTGCAAGGGAGTTCCCATAAGACTGTGAGCTAATTTCTCAGCAGAAACTTTGCAGGCCAAAAAGGATTGGCAAGAAATATTCAAAATGTTGGAAAGCAGGATCCTGTAACTAAGATTACTCTATTCAGCAAGGTTATTATTTAGAATAAAAAAACAGAGCCCTGACTGGTAGCGCAGTGGATAAGGTGCCGGTCTGCGAACCCAAAGGTCACGGGTTTGATTCCCCAGCCAGGGCACATGACCAGGTTGCAAGCCAGGTCTCCAGTCAGGTCTGTGGCTGGAGACAGGTGAAACACAACCATACATTGATGCTTCTCTCCCTCTCTACCTCTCTCCCTTCCCCTCTTTCTAAACATAATGAAATAAAATCTTAAAAACAAAACAATAAAGAGCTTCCCAGATAAGAAAAAGCTAAAGGAGTTCATCACAATCAAACCAGTGTTACAAGAATTATTAAAGAGTTTTCTTTAGAAAGAAGAAAAGCAAATATAAAAATGTAGATAATAAAATGGTGACAAATACATATCTGTCAACAATTACTTTAAATGAAAATGGATTAAATGTTCCAATCAAAAGACATGGTATGTCTGAATGGATAAGAAAACAAGACCCATACATACGCTGTCTACAAGGAAACTCCTTTAGATTGAAAGACACACACAGACTGAAAGTAAAGAGGTGGCAAAGGTTGTTCAAGAAAATAAAAATGGAAAGAAAAAGCGGGGGTAGCAATACATATGCTAGACAAAGTAGACTTTAAAACAAAGTAGAACTCAGCAATTCCATTTCCGGGTATTTATGAAACGAAATGCCAAACACCAAATCAAGAAGATAAGACATATGCCTCCATATGTTCATTGCAGCATATATTTAAAGTAGTCAATATGTGGAATCTAAGTACCCATCAACAGCCAACAAATAAAGACGATGTGGTACATATTTGCAAAGGAATATTACTCAGCCATAAAAATAATAAAATCTTTCCATTTGTGACAACAAACACTATATGATTTCACTTATCTGCAGAATCTAAAGAACAAAATAAATGAACAAACAAAAACAAAAACAGACTCATAGATACAGATAATTTTTTTTAAAGATTTTATTTCATTATTTTTAGAAAGAGGGGAAGGGAGAGAGGCAGAGAGGGAGAGAGACATCAATGTATGGTTGCCTTTCACCTGCCTCCAGCCATAGACCTGACTGGAGACCTGGTTTGCAACCTGGTTATGTGCCCTGGCTGGGGAATCGAACCTGTGACTGTTGGGTTCGCAGGCCGGCACCTTATCCACTGTGCTACCAGCCAGGGCTCGGAGAATATTTTGATAGTTGCCAGAGGGGTGGTGGTTTTGAGGATCTGGGTGAAAATGGTGAAGGGATTAAAAAGCACAATTGGTATTTACAACATAGTCATCGAGGTATAATGTATAGCATAGGTAATATAGTCAATAACATTGTGGTATCTATCTAAGATGCCAGGTTGGTGCTGCAGTTACTGGGGTGATCATTGCATAGGTTATATGAATGTTTGTTCACTGGGTTGTATACCTGAAACTAATACAGCTTTGTATGTTAACTGTAATTGAAAAAAAATATTAAAAAACAAAGAAATAAACAGGCCCATTCACTTACTCAAACCCCAAAACAAAATAAACAAACCAGACCTATAATATTTATGAAGATTAGGGCCATATTAATCATTTCAATTTTAGTCACCATTTAGCTTGTCAATTGAGTTTGCTTGTTGTATTATTGGCCACTTCTTGTACTGCTTTGGCTTCAGTAAGTTAGCTTCTATACTGGAGTCTTTTTTTCTAAGTTTTCAAGAACTGCTGCAAAGGATTGCGTAATTAAAAATATTCCTTCTCCAGTTGATTTTTGATAGGGTTCTGGTTGACAACCACTGATTCAGACCTTCAGGATCATTTACATTTATCTTTTAATTTAAAGAGAGGCATTACAATAAGTTTAATTTTATTTACCTGCAGTGTTAAATTAACTTTGCACACACATTTTTGATCCATAGTTGAAATTTCAAAATATGCCTCTAGTGGTAATTGTTTTTTGCAGTTGATTAATAAAGAGGGTTAAGGGAAAATATAACAAATCTCTTTAACAGTATAAGCAGGCCAGTCTTGACTGTGTCTTTTATTTTTTATTTTTTGCAGTTTTATAACTTTATTCGACAATCAGCAGTTAGTTTTCATCTACATTAACTGTAAATTTTTGAAAGTGGTAACAGGTATGTAGGTGACCAATGTATAGAGCTTGTTTGGTGAATCTTCATCCTCATTAAGTTTTCTGGACAAGTGCACCCAGATGTGGTATGGGACATTCCTTATTTCCTTTGGTTCAGACAGCTTTGTTAAGCCGGGCGTCAGTGTGCACATATGGAGTTCCCAACTCCTTCACGGCAAATTTCTGGGTCTCTTTCAATGCTAGAGGGGCATGCTTCTTAAAACCCACTCTATGGATGTGCTTGTGGATGTTGATGATGTACTTTCTAGTCACGACCTTGTTAATGGCAGAACAGCCCTTCTTTTTCTCACCACTGTTCTTTTCAGGAGCCATGTCTTTTAACAGGATATGAATAGTTGGCTGACCATGCTTCCAGTAATCTACAAATCACCCTTCAAAATTTAGTGCTTTAGTCAAAGTATTTCATACAATATTAAAACTTATACGTACTAAAATTTTATTTTTCAATGTAGGTGAAAAACAGAGGGAAAGCAGAGAAAATAAAACTAAAGTTTCATTGAGTAACTGCAAGATATCAGGTCAGTGTGAGGAGTTATTCTAATCTTCCTAACACAATGGGGTAGGTGATATTACTACTTTTTGGATAGAATGAACCCAACCATATACAAATGAACAACTTTCCTCAAGATTGCCTAACTAACTAGTAATTTCTCAGTTATGTTATGCTTGTTTGCTGTTCTACTTCAAACACATACTAGAGAGTTTTTGTACTTACACCTAACACACACACACAGACACACACACACCGACAGAATGGCTTCTTCATTTAAAAAATGAAGAGTTAGTTAAGAATAACCATGATGAAGAAAACAGAGTTTCTGCTCTCACAGAAAAGTTTATATTCTAGTAGAAAATGTGTGCTATAGGAATACACAGCTAGGGTAGATAAGCCAATTTAACACCAGCTTTGTTCAAAGTTAAATTACGGCATTATGTACCATTTTGCAAAAAAACAAAAAACAAACAAACAAACAAAAAAACACACTTAATGGGTAAAGAACAGTCCTCTACAAAATATAATCAAACTGAATTCAGGAATATATTAAAAAGATCATACACCATGATCAAGTGGGATTCATTCCTGGGATGCAAGGTGGGATGCACCACATAAATAAAATTATTAAAATCATATGATCATATGAATAGATTCAGAAAAAGCACTTGACAAAATCCAGTCTCCATTTATGATAAAAAACTCTCAGAGAAGTGGGAATAGAGGAACCGTACCTCAGCACAATAAAAGCCATATATAACAGATTCACAACTAACGAAAAGTTAAAGATGTTTTCCTTAAGATCAAGAACAAGACAAAGATGTTGACTTTCACCACTTTTATTCAACATAGTATAGGAAGTTTTAGCCACAGAAATCAGAAAGTAAATAAAATGCATTTAACAAAGTGGAAGGAAAGAAGTAAAATTGTCATTATTTACAGATGACATGAAACTATATCTAGAAAACCCTAATGATTCCATGAAAAACTCTCAAAGCTGATAAATTCAATAAAGTAGCATGATTTAAAATTAATATTTAGAAATCAGTTGCATTATTATATACAAGTAACAAACTGTCAGAAAGAGAAATTAAGAAATCAACCCCATTTATAAAGTGCATTAAAAAATACCTAGGAATAAACTTAAGCAAGTAGGTAAAAAAACAGTACTTGGAAAATAATGAGACATTGAATAAAGAAATTGAAGAAAATACAAATAAATGGAGGCATATAGCTTGCTGATGGATAGGAAGAAATAACATTGTTAAAATATTCATGCTACCCAGTACAATTTATAGATGCAATGTAATTCCTATAAAAATATCAATGGTATTTTTCACAGAATCAGAATAAATAATTCTAAAATTTACCCTGAATAGCCAAAGCAATTTTGATGAAGAAGGACAAAGTTAGAGGTATCATGCTATACTACAAGACTGTAGTAATCAAAACAGCATGGTACTGGCATAAAAAAAGACAATTAGATCAATTGAGCAGAATCCAGAGAGTCCAGAAATAAACCCATGCTTATATGGTCAATTAATCTATGACAAAGAGGAAAGAACATCCAAAGGGGTAAAGACAATCTATTCATAAAAGATGTTGGAAAAAATTAGATATATACATGCAAAAATGAAACTTGACCACTTTCTTATACCATATAAACTCAAAGTGGCTTAAAGACTTAAATGTAAGACCTGAAATTATAAAAATAGAAGAAAACATGAACAATAAACTATTTGACATCACACTTAGTAATATTTTTTGGATATGTCCCCTTGGGCAAGGGAACCAAAATTAAAAACTTTAAAAATGGGACTATACCAAACGAAAAAGTTTTATATACTAAAGGAAACCATCAACAAAACAACAAGACAACTTACTGAATGGAATAAGATATTTACCAATGATACATCCAATAAGGGGTTAATAATTAAAATATATAAAGAATTCATACAACTTCATGCCAAAAGACCAAACAAAAACAAACAAAAAAGAAGTAAAACTAAACAAGCTGATTAAAAAATGGGCAGAGGACCTAAATAGACTTTCTCCAAAAAGGACATACAAATGGCCAATAAATGGAAAGATACTTATTGTCACTAACCATCAGTGAAATTAAAACCACAATGGCTATCATCAATAAATCAGCAAACAAGAATTGACAAAGATGTAGAGTAAAGGGAACTCCTGTGCACTGTTGGTGAGATGGCAAATTGGTGCAGCCAATAGGGAAAACGGTAAGGAGGAACCTCAAAAATTTAAAGTAGAACTACCATATGACTCAGCAATCCCACTTTTGGGTATTTATCTAAATAAATCCAAAACACTAATTTGAAAAAAAATATGCATCCTTATGTTCATTGTAGCATTAGTTACAATAGCCAAGATATGGAAGCAACTAAGTCCTCATCAATAGACGAAGGTATCATGCTAAGTGAAATAAGTCAGACAGAGAAAGATGAATATGGCATAATTTCATTTATATGTGGAATCTAAGAAATAAAATAAATAAAACAGAAACAAACTCATGAAGAACAAACTGATGATTGCCAGATGAGTGGGGGTTAAGGGACTGGGTGAAAAAGGTGAGGGGATTAAGAAGTACAAATTAGCAATTACAAAATAGTCATGGGGATGGAAAATACAGTATAGGGAATATAGCCAATAATATTGTATTAACCATGTATGGTGTAAGGTGGGTGCTAGACTTACTGGGGGGATCACTTCATATAGAAATATCTAATCAGTATGTGGTACACCTGAAATGATTAAAATATTGAATTCAACTGTAATTGAAAAATAAAAATTTTTAAGTAGGTAAAGAATAGTTGAATTATAATGGTACTTATAAACTGATGAGCTTTCTAAGATCTTATTTAATGTAAACTAAATATCTATGATAGGATGTTTGAGTACCAATTAACTATAAAATGGGGATTACATTCTAAATTTAGAAAATTATCTAAGCAGAATCAAGGTTCTACGGTTTTACTGAGGTTGAAAACATTATCTGATTTTTTTCCTATGCCAATGATTGGGTGTTAAATGACCCATAGGCTCACTAACAAATTTTAGTTCTTGTTCTACACAGAGTCTTAATTCTTAATTCTTATTAAGTTCTATTTCTATTCTATGTCACAAATGCAATCATGAGGAAGGTGAGAATTTTTCTTAGCTTATGGTAAAGTTATGTATTAGTAAAAGGTCTCACTTTGGGCTTGATTCCAAAAGGCAGTATGCACCTCTTAGCTTGTTGATTCTGATTAAAGAATGCTTCAACTATGAATATACTCTATGAATTTACTGCTATTACCTGTGTCTATTAATGGAAATCTGCTATGTAGATTCTATAATTTCCATATAGTAAATTTATGTTTATTATAGTAAGACACAACTGTTAGACCTCAAATGATCTGCTATTTACTTTAAAAGATAGCCTGAATAATAAGTGAAAACACTTTCTCTAGCACTAATCTGCTTTTTAGAAGGTGGACTTAACACAGTCATCTAAGGGAGTGGATGAAAGATGCTAGAGGATTATTAATTGGAAAGAGAAAGAATGGTAACTTGCAGGGAAAAATTGCATATCTAAGCAACCTTTCATACTTCCTGGAAATTGCTTAATCCTGGCTCATTTCCCAGTTCTGACAAATATAATTTTCATTTAAAAAATGACAGCTTACTCAAATGAGAAGAACATCAGTCACTACATAAGAATTGATACATTTTTCTTAAATGTAGGTTTCAAGAAAATATGAATTTATCTGTTTTGAGAAAGAAAAATATGTATATTCTTAGTTTTGTTACATATAGGTAATGGAAAACCAATAATAATTACTTGAAAAGCATAGCTCTTGTTTAAAAAACATTTACACAAAACAAATGCATTGTATAGCAAAGGAAAATATCTAAAAAAAAAAAAGAGAGAGAGAGAGAGAGAACCCACAGAATGTGAGAACATATTTGCCAATACATCTGATAAGGGTTTAATATCTAAAATTTACAAAGCACTCACAAAATTCAACACCAAACACACAAACAACCCAATTAAAAAATGGGCAAGGGACCTGACTAGACACTTCTCCAAAGAAGGCATACAGATGGCCAGTAGACATATAAAAAGATGCTCAACCTCACTAATCATCGGAAAAATAAAAATGAAAACCACAACAAAATACCACTTCACACCTGACCTGTCAGAATGGCTATCATCAATAAATCAACAAACAAGTGCTGGCAAGGATGTGGAGAAAGGGGAACCCTTTTATACTGTTTGTGGGAATGCAGACAGGTGCAGCCACTGTGGAAAGCAGTGTGAAAATACCTCAAAAAATAAAAAATGGCCCTTTTAACCCAGCAATCCCACTTCTGAGAATATATCTAAAGGAACCCAAAACACTAATTGGAAATAACATAAGCACCCCTGTGTTCATAGAAGAATTATTTATAGTCACCAAGATATAGAAGCAGCCCAAGTGTCCTCAATAAATGAATGGATAAAAAACTATGGGAAATTTATACAATAGAATACTACTTGGCTGTAAAAAAGAAAATTTTACCATTGTGGCAGTATGGATGGGTCTAGAGAACATTATTCAAGTGAAATAAGCCAGTTATAGAAGGACAAATACCATATGATCTCACTCATATGGGGAATCTAATGAACAAATTCAACTAATAACTAAAACAAAGACAGGCTCATAAATGGAGAACAGATGAGAACTAGAGGGGGTGGGGGTGGTTAGGGAGTGGAAGGATTAAGCAAAAAGGAAAAAGGACCTATGGACATGGACAGCAGTGTGGTGATTGTTACCACACTGGGGAATATAAGGGAACTAAATGGTAATGGAAAAAAATACAACAAAGATTAAACTTTAAAAAACCAAATGCATGAAACTAAAAGTATGTGATTTTAAAAACTGCTTTAACGTTGCTTTAAAAGTCACTTAATTTTCTAAAAATAATAAGTGAAATTTGAATTTTAATGTTGAGAAGAATATGAACATAGGATGAGCATTACATTTTAAAATTTACTAAACTATAAATATAGTATATTAAAGATACTTCTATATATGACTGACTTACATAGTACTGATGATTCAGTCTGTAATAATCATCAAGACTTATCCTTAGCAAACAAATTATTAAGGTTTTCATCATGTTGATATTTACATAGCTATGACAAATGGTTGAATGGGACAGACTTCATCTTTCCTGTCTTGCCCTTTAGGGTGTAAGAAGGAGGGGGTGGAGGCCCCATCCAGATGACTCTATCTCATCTCTGGCCCACATTTCTCTAGCCCACATATTCACAGGCCTATTTGACAGCTCAACTTGGCCTTTGTTTATCTCAAAGGCACCTCAAACTCAGTAAATCTAAACTGAATTTTTAACCCCTCACTTCCTCCAAAAGTCTTTAACACCTGACCTTCATTTAATGTTCCTTGTTTCAGAAAATGGCACCATCCATCCTGTTAAGCAATCCAGAAAACTATGAGCAATCTCTGATACCTTGCTAATGCCTCACTTTCCATATCCAATATGTAACTCAAGCCCTAGTTATTTTACTTGTTAAATGTCTCAAATCTATCTACTATTTCCTAATCTGAGCTGCCATCACCTCCTAGCTAGATGATTGCAGTGGCCTCCGCTCAGATTTTCCCTCTTTTGCTCTGTCACTGTCAACCATTCTCCACACCTCAGTCTCCTGAATGTTTCCAAACAAATCTGATATTATCACGCCCTTACCTAGAACCCTCAGTGGCTTCTTGTTGCCCTTACTATTGCCTGACCTTTATATTACCATGCTGGCCTTCAGCTTCTGAAACCCCTTTATAAGCCTAGGGTTTTTGCCTGGCTGTCTGTGTCTGCAGCCTGGAATGCTCGCCCAGTGGTCCCTCCGCTCCTTCTTTCTGGCCTAATTAATGTCCACGTTTCCTTCCATGCTCAGATTAATTTTACAGAAATCTTTCCTGATTCCCTTGATTGGATTAATACCACCTTCTTAAATGTTCTAACATCATATAATTCTCTCATAAAAGTCTCTCTCCCTGATTCGACCACAAATTTCACATAAGGACATAGTTTGTATATTTAAAATAGGCTTTTTGTTGTTGTTGTTCATCATTGTGTTCTAGTGCTCTAAAAATTTATCCTTTTAATAAAAGTTTCAAAGTTTAGATATACAGTAATCCCACTTCTTACTTGTGGTTTTACTTTCCATGGTTTCAGTTACCTGTGATCAACCTTATTCTGAAAATATTAAATGGAATCCCAGAAATAACTCATAAGTTTTTTTTTTTTAATTTATTATTTTTAGAGAGAGGGGTAGGGAGAGAGGCAGAGAGGGAGAAAGACATCAATGTATGGTTGCCTTTCACTTGCCTCCAACTATGGAATTGGCTGGAGACCTGGCTTGGAACCTGGCTATGTGCCCCAGCTGGGAATCAAACCAATGACCTTTGGGTTCGTGCAGGCTGGCACTTTTCCACTGAGCCACCAGCCAGGGCTGCAAATACATTTTAATTTTAATTTTATGTTTTTAAAAAGATTTTATTTATTATTTCCAGAGAGAGAGGAAGGGAGAGAGGCAGAGAGGGAGAGAAACATCAATGTATGGTTGCCTTTCACTTGCCTCCAGCTAGGGATCTGGCTGGAGACCTGGCTTGCAACCTGGTTATGTGCCCGTGCTGGGGAATTGAACCAGTGACCTTTGGGTTTGCAGGCTGGCACCCTATCCACAGTGCCACCAGCCAGGGCTACTCATAAGTTTTAAATTGTATGCTGCTCTGACTGGTAAGATGAAAACTCATACCCTCTCAATCTGTCCCACCTGGGATGCGAATCATCCCTTTGTCCAGTGTACCCATGGTGCATACGTATCCAACACTAGTTACTTGGCTGTCTCAGTTATTAGATTGACTGTCTTAATATTGCAGTATTTGTGTTCAAGTAGTAACCCCTTATAATAGCCTAATGCTTAATGCCTTATAGTAGCATAATGCCTATGTCATTCACCTCATCACTCAGGCATTGTATCATCTTACAAAATCACAAGATTTTGACCTGGGTCCCCCTTTTAAACAAAATGTATATTGAGAGAGACCACATTCACATGGGTTTTATTACAGCATATTGTTAAAAGTATTCTATTTTATTAATAGCTATAGTTATTGTTATTAATCTCTTACTGTGCCTAATTTATAAATTACTCCTTGTCATAGGTATGTATGTATGGGAAAGAACAGTATAGATAGGGCTCAGTACTATCTGTGGTTTCAGGTATCAACTGAGGGTCTTGGAACACATCTTCCATGCATAAGAGGGGATTACTGTACTGTCCTAAATAACTTCTAGGTTTTTAAAATAAATTACTGAGATACTGTTACAATGTTACAATGAATATGCCTTTTTAAAAAAGTAATTCAACAAATGTTATCTCAGAAACAGAATCAATTGTTTGCAAGTTGATTTTTGAACAATATTTTTGGCTTGCTTTTTCCCCTTCCACAAATTACCATAATCATATCCATTTGTTTGTCTTATGTATTGAAGGCTCTAAAGTAGTTTTCAGGGAATAACACAATTGTTTAGCAATGTGACTACAATTTGGGGGAAGAGTATATGCCTCTAGGACTTTGCTTTCTTTCATGTAGCCAAGTATCTCACTTGTACTGAAGTTCTAGTATATGGAATATTGTGTTTTCTCCTATGTTCAATTCCTTGCCTTGTTTCCTTGTCTAGTATCCCAGCTACTCTGGGGCAGTGGCCCTGCCTTATTTTCCACTCCTGACTCTGTATCCTAATTACCATATCAAGGTTTCTCTTACATGCTGTTGAAACTTGGCATCATGATCTTAAATTTCTAACTATTGCCTTTTCCTGGTGTCATTTCCTTAAAAGAATATACAGTGCTCATCTGCTGTGACTTTATTCTGTCACAGCGGAATAGAGAATTTTCACTCTTATCTGTTGCTTGCACATCCTTTTGTACAACTGCTTACAAGTCCATTTAGTACCTATGAGTCTTTGGGGCCTTGGCCTTGGTCACTCCTATTTTGAACTGTCCTCCTAGAAATGAGTACCTCATGTGCCATCTAGCTCAAGGAACTGGGCAATTATGCAGGGTCCTTGTCCAGACAATTTAAATCAGCCATTTATTCATTTGTAAGCATTTATTTGATAGGTTAGGAGATCATTTACTTTTTGTCAGGCCCTGTGATAATAAAGTCAAAGAAGTCGTGATCCTTTTCCTTAAGGAATGTAGAGCCTACAGGAGAAACTCATCAATGGTACCACAGCACTCTGCAGTCAGGATTTTGACATGGTAATGTACAGGGAAGCACAAGGGATGGGGCACTTGTTCAGACTGGGGAATATGTGCGGGTAAGAAAAGACTTGAATGTGAACATTGAATAGTTTTTAAGTAAAAGCAGACATTATTTCAATGTCCTAGCGCCTCTCCTTGGGGGGTTCTGGCAACAACAAGTGGTTCAAAATGGCTACAGTGTGAATTGCAGTAAAGGGAAATGGTGGTAAATGGGGCTGTGGAGGCATGGCATAGGGAAGATAGTGAAAGACTTTGTATATTAAACTACAGTTTAACCATTTTTAGTACAGTCAATTCTCATTTGAGGTAGCTATGGTTTATAAAGTTGCTGCCAACACTGAATTAGCAAACACTGAATCATTGATCCCAGGTTCCTGCCTGCCTTGGGTCATATTTCATCAGTGGATCAATATATAACTTTGTTTTATGTGTGTTTATCTTTGAAGATACCTTATTTAAAATACATTGTTGATTCATCAATATTGGACTCATGTTAAGGCCAGCATTGCTCATAATTCATGTCTGAACAAAGCTTATCGAATGCATATATATTTCCCATAAGACACATCATAATTTCTTGCACTTTGGAACACTAGAGAGCACTTTGGCACTTGGACACTTTTTTAAAATAGCAAAATGATTTTTAAAAAAGCTAGAAACATGGCACTAAATAAACTGCAAAAAGGAAACCTATTTGTAGGATAAGAGCTGAAACAAGACAGCAGAGCACCATTACCTCCTTCATCCTCAGCTAGAAATTGTGTGTGTTTGGACAACTCAAAGTTTTCACCGTTCCATGGGCGTCCATCATTGACCATGAAGCACCATGAATATGGATTTTGGAGTTACAAATAAATTGTAGATAGTAAGAGAATGTGCAAATTTTGCCAACACAGGGGCTTGGGGAGCTATAAAATCTCAAGAGCCAAATAGAAAAATGACTGGATCATCACCAGTTCTGAGGGCATTCTTGACTGCACTTAATGCGAGTAACATACCTTATATCTTGACTATACTTCTTATGAGTAACATACCTTATGACAGAAAAATGATAAAATGATGAAGTAAATATTGAAAATGATGAAATAAATTGTTTAGCTTTATTATCTGGTTACACTATAACTTGCCTATGATTTTTTGTCTTGCCTTTGATACAGACAAAGGGAAAGAAAGGCAGTTATATTTTTGATTTCGAGTATGTCATGATTTGTTTCTGAGTCACATAATCCATAGAATAATACAGTTCTTTAATAAATCCTATTTGATTTGTCCTGCTGCTTTTTTTTTTTAATTAAAAAAAGATTTTACCCATTATTTTTAGAGAGAGGGGAAGGGTGGAAGGAAGAAAGGGAGAGAAACAAGGGAGAGAAAGGCAGGTGCCTTTCACCTTCCTCCAGCTGGGGACCTGGCTGGAGACCTAGCTTGCAGCCTGGTTGTGTACCCTGACTAGGAATCGAACCAGTGCCCCTTGGGTTCATAGGTGCTCAATCTAGTGAACCGCACCAGCCAGGGCCTGTCCTGCTGCTTTTAAGAGATTCAGTAATTTGAACAATAAGGCTTATGAAATCAAATGAGTAGTTCTACATTTATTTAAAAAATATGTGATCCTGTCCTTGCCAGGTGGCTCAGTTGGTTACAGTGTTGCCTCCATACTCCAAAAGGCTGCAGATTTGATCCACAGTCAGGGTACCCCTGGGAGGCAACCAATTAATGTTTCCCTCTCATATGGATGTTACTCTCTGTCTCCCTCCCTCTCACTCTAGGTACAATGGATATATCCTCCAGTGAGGATTAGAAAAAAAAATACACAATTATTTTTAAGGTTTTATTTATTTTTAGAGAGAGGAAAAGGGAGGGAGAAAGAGAGGGAGAGAAACATCAATGAGTGGGAGAAACAACTGGTTGCCTCTTTAATGCTCCCAACCGGGGACCTAGTCCACAACCCAGGCCTTTTATGGTCTGACTGGGAATCAAACCAGTGACTTTTCAGTTTGTGGGACAAAGGCCAACCCAGTGAGCCACACCAGTCAGGGCCATAGTCCTTATTTTGTTATTATTATTATTTGCCTCATTCTGCATTTAATAGTTTTATTCAATCATTGCAAACAGATAATTAGTACATCCATGTCCAATTGTACTTTAGGGTTTAATTTAGTTCTTAAGGTGAATATGTCTAGAAGATAAAGTATATAGATCTTTGGGGGAAAAAGGGAAGAGATGCATCTGGGGCCATGTCCTTTTCAAACTCTGGGGTGGGGTCTGTCTAGGGCAATGAATTCAGTTACTTGATCCCAAATCTTACTCCTTTCCCCAAGTATATTTTTCTGGGCAATAGGCATTACTAAAGAAGATTTAGAGGGGAACCTCATTTGTCAACTAAACATGTTCTCCAAGATTAGATATGTTTGAAAACAAAGTGATACTATAGAAGATATAAGCGTAATTAACATCATACCATATAATATTTTAACTATCATTTGCATGTTATTGTGAATATAGTCTGTTTTTTTATGATTCTTCCACTTGAATTCTTTGTAAATTAGGAACAACAAGAATTTAAATGACTAATAGATTTTGTAGGTGAAAGAGAAATCCACTACTTCCTAATAATATTGGCTTTATTGGGAAAAAGGAACTCTGCTAACATTACATTAAGGTGGGATAGCAAAACTAAAACAAAGCCAGATAGCACTGTCCTAAGAAAATTTAGGTTTGTCTGGGAAGCCCATCCTGATCAATTTGATACCAAAGATGATTTTCTTTGAATTTCTTACAACTCTGGTTTGGCTCTAGGACACCGACTTACAGTGATTCTGCATGACAATTGTACATTGAAAGTGTAGGATAACATTAAAGTTTTATATCCACTTTCATGATTTAGTGCCTGAAAATGCACCTATCAACCTTCTTAGACTCTTCTTCTAAGAATATCCTTATCATAGTACAATTTGTTTCTGTTTCACCAGAGTGACATATAGCAAACTCACTTTTGATTTAGATTTACACTGTGATCAGTATTGGTTGTATAGGTTGTGTGATAGGACAGATTGAAATCCAATTCCCAATAAAAGGTTTATTGGAGATGTTGCTATGCAGATTGAATAATTTTCTTGTAAAAATATCTTATATTCACTCATGTTAAGACTTTGATTCCAGATGAACATTTTCAAATATGTCATCTATAAATATGCCTCAAAATACTACTCTGATTTCTTTTCCCTTCTCCCAACAAAAGTATCATTTATAATTCTTTTCATAGAGATAATCATCTAAAGAGCTTTCTGAAAGGTGGCAAAACTAGAAAGCAAATTAGTTTTATGATTTCAAAGAATGAGCTGACTATTCATTTATTATAATGTTTTCAGAGTACTTTAGAACTCTCAAAGGAAGAATAATGGTCCAGTATAGGTTTCCTTTATGGACAGAGTAAGCCATCTAATCTTGACAGACTCAATTGTTTTTGATTTTCTGCCATGGATATCCATCACAGAAATAGAAGTTGTGATTAATAGCATTTTGTTGACTAACCAAAAGAATTTATAATGTATACTTAAAAAATACTCCAAAATGGAGAGTAATATTAAAGTTTCAAAAACTTTTAACAACTGAAAAATCAATATCAGTTGAGGAGAGAAAGCTATAATGTACTTTTAGGAGAGATGGAAACTAAAATTTTAGATTTAATTAATTTTAAGGAGATAATGGAAGAAAACAAAACCATTAAGAGAATTGATGGGAAATATTTTTTCCCATTTTAAAATGAAAATTATTCCAGGAACTTATTTATCATGTAGGTGTTAAAACATGTAGAAGATTCTCTTAAATAGATTATTATAAGTGTTTTATTAGTTAAAAAAAGAACAGCTCTCATTAATTTTCTTCCATCAAGCTAAAAGTTCTAGAATAGTGGTAGTAGTAATTCGGAGAGAATGCTATAGACTTAGAAAAACAGTAGTACCCAAAAATTGATTCTATGTTTTAGTCGTCACAGGGAGTCACCTTTCTTCTCCTCATATATAGTGCCATGAGATAAAAGGAAAATTGAGAAGAGAGGTGATGTGCTAAAAATGGTCCTAAAGCAGACCTGCAAACATGTTAGCTTTTGGGAGTATTCTTGCAAAAATGAGCCTAGAAAATTTGCTAGTTGGATATATGTGGAAAGGCTAAGCAAAAGGAAAATATTATTGAAGACAGCACTCACTCACTCATTAATCCAATTAAACACTCATGTATTCAATCAACAAATATTTGAGTTTCGGTAACTGGAAAGGTGCGGGGGTTAAGCAAGTAAGAAATGACTCTGCACTGGTAGAGGAGGAGAAAATTAACATTTGCTGAGGGCAAACTATGGTCAGGTACTTTACATCTTATATCAACTTTATGAGGTCCTTGTCCAGTCGTATCTTAGGGTTTTAATTTTTATCATTCTTCCTTTTTTTTTTTAAAGATTTTATTTCATTATTTTTAGAAAGAGGGGAAGGGAGAGAGGCAGAGAGGGAGAGAGACATCATTGTATGGTTGTGTTTCACCTGCCTCCAGCCACAGATCTGACTGGAGACCTGACTTACAACCTGGTTATGTGCCCTGGCTGGGGAATCGAACCTGCGACCTTTGGGTTCGCAGGCCGGCACCTTATCCACTGTGCTACCAGCCAGGGCCCCATTCTTCCTTTTATATCTGACAAAGCTGAGCCTCACAGGTTGTTCAAGTCACACAAATAGTAAATGGCAGAGTTAGCCTTCCAAACCCACTTTGTCTCCAAAGCCCACTGCACTATGGTGCTTACAATCTAGTGAAAAAGACAGAAACATACCAAGTTACCTGTAACATAGATAAAAAACTGTGAGAAATACTAGGAGAGAGGTATATGAGACTTGCTACGGGAGCACAAAGAAGGAAGCTGCTCTTCTGCTAGGCTCCAGATCACCTCTGTGGAGGCTTCACAGAGAAGGTAGCATGTAAGCTTGGTCTTGAAGATAAATGGGAGGAGCACTTTAGGTAGAGACATAAAAGTGCATTGCAGGCTGAAGAAACAGCTTATAGTCCTACAGGGCTGGAAAAGATGTTTCTCAAACTTATGTTCATACTGCAGTTTTGAATTTTAGAATATCTGGTGGTGTACCTGAATAATGTCATGGCCAACAGTCATTACAACCCAATTAGTCACATGGGTTCCAGAGTTAGGATGCAGGCTTTGCATCTAGGCCCTGCAATTCCCTTTGTGGGAACTTCAGAAAATCACTTAAGCTATGTTCCATTAAGAGAAGATAAGCCTCATGAGGCTGTTTTAAGGAGAATATGAGTAGATGTAAACTGCTTAGCATAGTACTATGTTAGCACAAGGCCTGGACTCACTAAATTAGCTGTTAGGAATACTACATCACAGTAATATCTGAGGATATCTAAAGAGCATTAAGTTATTGCAGGATTGTCTTGGTTGCTTTTTGCACCATGGCATTGTTTGAAGATAACTGCCTTATATATTTACGAGGCACAGTTTCAATAACATTGCCTTTCTTTTTTGCTGGCTTGCTGTTTTGTTAGGCCTCTTCTACTCTCAAAAACAAGTACTGCATTGCAGTACCCACTGACTTAATGTACAATTTGGCAGATACCACAGAATAATGTATATGTTTAGGTTTAGCAAAAGCATATTTTACCCTTTCAACTTTGGTAGCACATATGGGAAGAGGTACACAATATGGCCTAGCCCAATGGTTGAGAACCAACTATAGAGAGTAGGTTATTTTGGGAGTGAGGAGGGGGATAAGGGAAGGAAGAGAGTGATAGGAGAAGTCAGTTGGATTATGGTCAGATTGGAAAGAAATTTGAATGCCATGTTGAACAGTTTGGTCTTGATCCTGCAGAAGTGGAGAGCCATGGGGAAAAATAAAAACCAACCAAACAAACAAAAAACAACAGTAGGTGTGTGGACTGAATTGTATCCCCCTCAAATCCCTATGTGGAAACCCTAACCTCCCAGTGTAACTGTCTACAGAGGTAATAAGGTTAAATGAAATGATCAAGGTGGAGCCCTAATATAAAACCAGTGTCCTTATAAGAAGAGAAAAAGACACAAGAGCTCACCCTCTACCATGTGAGGACATAGAGAAGGTGGCCATCTACAAACCAGCTAGAAACCAACTCTAATGTGACTTTGATCTCGGTACTTCTGGCCTCCAGAACTTTGAGAAAATAAGATTCTGTTGTTTAAGCCACATAGTCTGTGCTTGTTTGTTATGGCATCTCCAGCAGACTAATATAGTAGGAGAGCAGCATAACTGGATTTGGGATTTAGGAAGAGAACTAGTGCAATGTGAAGAATTGCTTTGCATATTCTTTGGTCAACTCTATACATTCTTTGAAATCCAACTCCTTTGAGAAGAGTTCTTGATTCTTTAAACTTGTTTTAGAGTCCTTCAATATGTTCCCATAGTATTATACGCATACATGTATCATAATAATGTATTGTAATTCTTGACATTAATTGGCTATCACCCTCAGTAAGCTGTAAACTCCTTGAGATCAGGAACCACATTCTTATCTTTGCATTCGCAGAATCTAAAACAGCACTTGACACAGAGCATGATCTCAATAAATATCTGTGGAATTAAACAATTCATAAGTTAATAAAAGAACCCGAGGCAAAGAAGTTCTAAGACTTCTTTCTAAGTCTTAGACTTAGAAAGAAGTTCTAAGACTACTAATATAATAATAGTCCATTAGCAGAACATCCACCTGTAATCCATGCCATATTGTCTTAACTATTTGATAAAAGATAAAAAATTTGACAATAGTTTATCTTTAACTTTTTATTTCTAATGCCTTCCAAAAATGAAATTAAGTGAAGCTTTAACTCCTAATGTACTGAAGAAGTTGATTTTTAATGATTTTTGGCTCACTGAAAATTAGGCTCTTACCCTCACTGTAAGTCCTAGTATGATATATAGTACCTAATACACTTAATAGAGAAGAAAATGCTGACTAACTACATCTAATTACCTAATTTGTTTGGAGGAATCAGCAAATTCAAATGCATTGTTCTGTAATTTATGCAGAATTCCCGCTAAGTCTTTCAGGGTTTGCCAACATGTGCAATGATTAAAGACATTTATGCCAAAGTGAATCCTCTGTCTTTGCCTTTATAGTATAGGAACAGTTCTAGAAATGAAATTTATCCATTAAACAAACAAAATATTTCTATAAATCACTGCATTAATTGCTGAGCTAAGGACTGTGTCTGAATCATGAAAAGCAAACAAAGGATATTGCCAAAAAGAGACATATTCAGTTGACTTGATACCACCAATATGTTTAGTTTCAGCCCTTAGCAAAAATGGTTCTAGATGATAGACTCATTCCTCTGACCATTTTGACTTATTAAGGTGGTCAAGTATATTCAAAATTCCTTAATCTTGCAATATTTCAGTTCTTAGAACATTGCATATGGTTTGGGCCCTTATTGGATGAAAAGCATGTGAATCCATTTTTCTCCATTTCCCTCTAATTCTGTTGTTCCTATATATCTTTCGGCTTTTGCAGAGACTGAGAATAGAATAGCCAAAGTTTAATAAAATTTATTAATCTTCAATTAAAATTCTAATAAAGGTTTTCCACTTGCTCAAGCAGACATACCAGAATTAGAAAAATTTCATAAAAAGAATAATTGGGATTATTTGGAAAGTTTAATGAAAATCAGATGACCTTCTGAAATGTTAGCCTACCTTTTGGAGATACTTTTCTTTCTCCTCATTCTTTAGGGTTTCAGCAATGACTTCTGTAGTCTCTAAAGAAAGTAAAATAAAATTCAATCTGAAATAAGTTTACCATGATTTTACAATAATATCTATATAAATTTGCATAAAGATGGAAAGGTAATACATATAGTAGGAAGGTAAATAAAAATAGGCACTGTGTCTTAAAACTTTATAAACTAGATGGAATTAATTAGCTATGGCTGCAAGGGAACCTCGCATCTCTTTAGAAGATAATGACACACAAGTCCAGAGATAAGAAAAGGTCTCTAAAGAACATATTTGCAGTATCAGAGATTCCAATTTCCCAATTTCTATTCAACATGTTATAGGAATTTAGGTATTTTCCTCCAAATGAATAGGTGGATCCTGAGGCAGTGTTTTGGTATGCAATTCAGGAAGTTATGCCAAATTGTAAAGTTGTATCCTTATACTTATGAACCATTTTCTGAAGAATCTTGGAATCAGGATGTTGAAAGGCATAAAACTTGGTACTTACTGTTTTTCTCAAGGAAAAAAGACTGCAAGTAACTTTTCTCTAAAAATTAAAAAAGAATAAAAATCATTAGAAAGTATTTAAGCTTTTTCACCTATAAAAACTGCATAATAACAGTTTCCATATCTTACAGGCCTGGGAGTTTGGTGCCTAAAGTTGGCTCTACCTTCAACTTTCTCTAGGGATTACATGTTTGAACTCAATTATGTAGACATTTTTTTCTTAATATCCTTTCAGCCAAGATATAACATTTCCCCATATTATTCCATACCCTTTGACCAAATAGATGCATTGCCTAAGGGATACTTTAAGATGTACTTTTAGATGTAACTGATACCACTGATCCTTTGAGTAGAAGGACTGCTGACAAGTTTTAAGAAGTATTGTATAGGGTTTTAGACATTTCAAATGAAAGATTCTTATTTTAGATTTAAGTTTGTTAGATAAGCGAATAAAGAAAATGCCATACATATCCACAATGGGATATTAGCCATAAAAAAACAATAAAATATGGCCACTTTCAACATGGATGGACCTAGAAGGTATTATGCTAAGTGAAATAAGCTAGAGAAACACAAACACCATATAACTACACTTACAACTGAAGTCTAAAACATACAACAAATGAACAAAAACAACTGAAACAAACTCATAGGTAAAGAACAAATTGATGATTGCCAGATGGGAGGGGGGTTAAGAGGATGATGGAGAAGGTGAAAAGATTATTAAGTATAAAAAATAGTCACGGGATGTAAAGTACAGCAAGGGAATATAGTCAATAATATTGTAATAAGTATGTATGATGTGTGCTAGACTTATTGGGGCAAATCACTTCATGAGTTACAGAAATGTCTAATCATGATGTTGTATACCTGAAACTAATATAATATTGAATGTCAACTGTAATTGAGAAAAACAATTGAAGAATTGTTTGGCAGTTTCTCCTGAGAAGGACTCTAGTATCTTCAATGTTGGTTATGGTGGAGGCAGAAATGATCAACAGGAAGCAGCTACTCACCAGGCGCACTGCTCTTAGAGAACCCGGCTACTGGCAGACGCTGGGCGCTACCTCCCGACAGCACCAGCTGGGATTCGTTAGGAGGATACATTGAAGCTGCGATCCAGAACTGCTTGGCCAAATTGGTGTCCAGTTCTGAAGATCCACTGAACACCAGTAATCCCTGGGGACTAATTTCACAAGACTCCTTTCTGCTACTAGGGCTTGAGCCCGAGGTCGTTTCCATGGCAACTGAGGACTCTTCTCCAAGCTCCCCGGCCCCTCTTCTCCAAGCCCCGCCCCTCGAAGAACCGTCAAGTTGGCAGGTACTGGCCAGAAGCCCTGTTTCCTCTGTACATGCTGGGGTCCAGCCCGCCTTCGTTGGCTCTCTAAAGCCCACCTCTGTAGTGGCCATAGGCTTTGAGACCAGTCTTAGCCTTGGAGTCCAGCTAGGAGTCAAAACATCAATTTGGGGGCGTGTCTTGTCTTGTTGGAGTCAGTGGGGAAGCACTTCAGCTCTCAATATTTCAGTCAGCCTTCTACCTGCCCTCCCCATTCTCCAGCTTTCATTCACCCCAAATATATTTGAATAAAGAACTCACTAGTCCCATGGCCCCTACCCCCTTCCACATCGGATTGCCAGAGCTCAGCACCCTCGATGGGGGGAAGTTCTGGGCCTGCTTTTCTTGGAGAATTAAATAGGACAGTTAGCATCCTATTTCGAGCTAGAGGTCTGAACTGGGCGGACAGGTACCCATGTGTGTATATATACATTATGTATATTTTTACGTTATACCCACTTCTTCACCCTAATCCTTTATGACAAATCTTAGGAAAGAAGCTGGATTTATATTGTAACTGCATTTAACAGTGGGTTCCACTAAACATTGCCTAGACTGCAATAGGGTAAACAATTACTTAAAAGAAGGGATACGTCTGATAAGTGGACTCAGTCCTTCCGTGAAAAATAGTGTAGGAAAAATTTTGTTAACAGTCTTATAAAAATATAAACAAGTGCTTGTGAACAGCTTTCCCCAGAGAGTTTGTTAATCTAGGAACAATTTAACCATTTCAGCTATCGGAAAGCTGTAATTACTGTGGAAGGAATTGAGATGATTCTCATAAAGGCAATTTCATTAGGAAATGAACACATGCAAATAATCACAATTTATGACGTTATGGTACTTTATTCTTTCAAAATATTAATACAGCCTCATAGAAGATACTTCAAAAGATGATAATCACACGTTTATGCAATGACAGATCTGGTAAGGAAACAGATTTCCAATCTATTAGAAAAAATTTTTAAGTCTGAAGAAATACTGAAAAATTTAAAAGTACGGATTACAAACGTTGTATATTTAGCAGCTTTTTTGCCCTCCCCCCCCCCTTTTTTTTTTTTTTTTGCTGAGCTCTTGATAAATAGGCATCGGTTAATAGTGTATTCCAATCCCACCTCCCCCAAACACACTTGATGTGCACAGGCAGCTCATTCGGATGAATTCTCAATCTTTTTACCTGGCTGTGTGGTTAGTGATTGGTACTATTAGCAATCAGCTAACTACACTGCCTAGTAACTAGACTCACAGGAAAAAAAAAGTTTACTTTCATCACAAACTGCAGTCTCAAGTAGGCGCCCCCACGCATTGTGACAGACACATCGTTGATTCCGCTAGAGTTTACGTTAGTTGGCGGGGTTGAGAGTGAATTACAGCTATACGGCTCTAAACGTTTTATAGGGGGCTCCTCCCAGCAACGTAAAAGCCTGTATCTTACACATAAAGCCGTTACATCCCACACATTTCCCTTTCTTTACACGAGATTGCCCAATCTTGCTTTTACTCCTAGAGAAGAGAGCAGTTTAAGTGTCTAGAGCAGCAGACCGCCGGAATTTGCGGGGGGTTTACTCGCACCCGGGCAGCGCGCCCGCCAGGCTGCGCCAGGCCCACCAAATGCTGACGCATCGGACCTCGAAGCGCAGCTTTCTCCTCCCGCGTCTCAGGTGGGCGGTTGGCCGCCGAGGGTGGCGTCCTCCTGCTGGCGGGGTGGCGGGTGATGCCGTGCCTTGTTTTGATGGCAGTGGAGTTAGTGATTGCAAGCACTAGAGTACAATCAGCTAATTACACTGCCTACAAACCGAGCACCGGACGCCCGCGGGCCGCAGCTCCCCGACCGTCCGCAGCGCCGACGAGGTGTCCCCAGCCGGCGGACCGGGGATCGGGACCCGCCCCGGCTCTACACTTCGCCAGGGATGACGCCCGCAGTGCCTGGGCGCGATGCCCAGGGCGAGGGTCTCGGGAGGGCGCCTCGGGACACACTGGGGACCCTCGCCCGGCCCGCAGGCTGCGTGGCTCCCGCAGGACTCGCACGGTCGCGGTCAGGCCAGCGGGCGGCGCTCCAGAGGGGCCCTCCCCGGCCCGGGAGGGCCCCCAACCCCAGGTGGCTCCCGGGAGCGCCCGGCCGGCTGGCTTCACCTCTGCTACCCCGCAGCCCCGGCTTCCGGCCTCTGCTGCCCCGCAGCCCCCCGCACTCCCAGGGCCCTCTCGCTCAGGTTCCCTTCACTTTTCCTTTCTCCTGGGCTTTCTCGGGCCCGGCTCCCACATCCCTCACTCCCAGGCCGGCCGCCCCACTCTACTTCTCTACAGTTCCCTGCCCAAACCCTAGAGCCGGCTCCTCCACCCGGTGCGCCCCGCAGCTCCGAGCCGCCGAGTGACCGCGGCCCAGGTGAGCCAACCGCCCTTGGAACTCCGAGGGAGGAGGGGCGGGGCGGGCACGAGCCGGGGCCGGTGGGGGAGGCGCGGGAGGGGGAGGGCAGGAGGCTGCGAGAAGGGGCGGAGGGCAGCCCCCTGGAGGGAAGAGGCCCGGGAGACCGAGGCACAGATTCTTGAAAGGTTTCTTTACCCGATGTGACAGGAGGGGCTAAGGACCCAACCCCCAACCCAAGAAGCTCCACAAGCCAACTTCTCATGCCCATCCCCACAAGGGAAGGCAGCCTGCCAGGTACCAAACTGTAGGCTGAATTTCCCAAATGGAGATAGGCCTGGATACCCTGGGACACGAGGAGAACTGACTACGAGAGTTTCATCTGCACTTTTACGTTCTCTGTATAATCTTGGAGGGCCATGTGGTGAGATGGGAGTCAAATAGTGAGCCAGTTTGTCAGGTCAAACTATGGCTCTCATGAGATCAAGGCCACAGGTTGGCTTCAGGCAAACGATTCCTACTTCTAGCCCGTATTTATTTAAATACCAGCTATGTATCCAGCACCTAAGGTCATTTATTCCACCCTCCATATGTACAGTCTAGGTGTACAAGAACTGAACACATTATATACCATTCGAGACAGTGTACAACAAATTACGAAACCGGGTAGAAACAGGACTGGGTAGGGTGGGACACTGAGAATTGTAATTGGTCAGGGAAGCTTCACTGAGCAGGTGACACTGAAGAGGTCCTTGAAACAAGACTAAATTTGGACATTCAGGGTGAGGGCTGTGAAGGACAGAGAAACAATGTCTTGTGACCAGCTCCGTTTTCTTATTCAAACAATTTCCCATTTGATGATGTAGATGTGTTTATGTTTGTATATTTGGAGTAAATTCGGCAAAGAGGACAGTTGCAGGGTATTTTTGGGAGACCTCTACTAATAATTGTTTCCTTTAGTTATTCCCCCCACCTTTTCTTCAATGAATGAAACAGGAGATGATAAAGAATATTCTCTGATTACATACTTTGTGGAATTCAGTTGGAAGTAGCTCCCCATCCCCAATATAGTCTTCATGAACCCAGTACAGTGCACTCATTGTTGACCCTGAAAACTTAGTTCTAAATTATTTTCCATAAAAACACTTCCCAGCTCTAGATTGATTTCCTAAACCCAGCACAATGGTCTTGTAGATGGCTTTTGTTACATGGATGGGGCAAGTTAACCTAGATCACTCAACACAAATTCCAAACACTCTATTAAAACACCAGAAGAACACTTTCTAAGGATAAGTTTGAATAAGTTAGCACATTATCTTTGAATATGAAAACATACATTTTGCCAAACTCATCATTTGTTCTGTGAGCAGAGTGGAGAGTAAGGAACCCAAATGAAGTATAAAATGTATAGTAGAGAAAAACATTAATGTAAAAATTAACTGGTAAAGTTAAGTTGCAAAAGATGGTTGTTTTACAGTTAACTATAACTATAATTTATATTCATTTTTGGGAGAGGCACAATATTGTAGAACACATTATGTAAGTTCCTTATACTCCTTTAAAATGTACAGCAAACTAAGCCATACCCAACAACATGCTGAATCAGAGCTAATTAACCTCTGAGCTCTCTAGAGATAACTGGAGAGCCAATTTTGTATTTTATAGATAAATATACATGCATAAATAAAATCAGGAGCAAAATACCTTCCATTCCATTAGCATTTTGCTGACTTTTAAGTCTTGATTAGGGAATAATTACAAAAATATTCTGTTCTTTCAAATTGTTAGTCTTTTTTACCCAATACAAAATTTAATACCTCTTATTGATTGATGTTTTATGATTACCAGTTTGCATCTTGCATGTCTTACCTGAGTTAGATTGCTTCCAATCAAGGCTGTAGTAGATGCTTTGAAACTTAGATTCTTAAAAACTGTTCCTTAGTTCCTGGTTGGGTAGCTGAGTCCATTAGAGTGTCGTCCTGATACACCAAGGTTGCAGGTTCCATTTCAAGTCAGGACACATACAAGAAGCAACCAATTAATGCATAAATAAGTGGAACAACAAATCCATGTTTCTTTCTTTCTAAAATCAATTTTAAAAACTCTTTATCAAATTTAATAAAAATAAAGAAAACATATCCAAGGTCTGTTCCTAAAGTATTGAATGTATAAACTGTTTTATATTGGCATTGGCTTGATACCCCTGAGACAGACCTTGTATAAAAGTCACTAAGATACATTGCCTACTGAAATAAAATTTTTAAATGCAGTTAATTTTGTAGGTAGTACAGCTAAAAAAAGAAAGAAAGAAAGAAAGAAAGAGAGAGAGAGAGAGAAAGAAAGAAAGAGAAAGAAAATGAAAAAAACTTTGTGTGGCCTAGTTTTGTTTATTTATTTATTTGGTTTTATTTTTGTTTTTAAGAATGCTTATTCTTAGGGTTGCTATTGATTTGGCATGCAGTTGCTAGAGAAACTCCAAGGATCTCATTCGCTTTCTGGTTCATGTCTAGGCTTGCCTGGAGATCAGGGAGACCCATGATTTAATCTAAGTAAGAATGCTTGTGGTGCTTAAAATGCCCAAATAGAAGATTGTGTTTGTTTTAGACAGCACCAGGAAGGCACCTTTCAGGGAAATTATTTACTGTTTAATTTCTGAGCTTTTAGTGAATAGGAAAATGGGGAAGGAGCACTAAAGAAAGGAGGTAAGGTTAGTGATTAGAAGGAAACCAACAAGAGTATAGAAGCAAACACCTGGGTAAGCTTTGGCAAATTTATATTGGCTGAATTTACCGCCCTGGCATAAAAGACTAGAAGTGATGAGAGTTGGGAATTATAAAAGATGGAGACAACTTATTCCTTTCAACACACACAAACACACCATCTGAACTTCTGTTTTCTGCAGCTTTTGAAGCATGTTGTTAGGGAGGAAGAAATGAAGAATCAGACTGATTAGAAATTATTGGAGTTTATCAACTTCTTTGTAAAATTTTTTTTTAAATGTATGTTTTCTCTTAGAAAATATATTACCATGTTTTGATTTTATATAAATCAATGAATGTCATTATCTTATTAACATTCATGTTACCACCTTTAGAAACTAGTTTATATGTTGAAGCAAGAAGAGTAAAGTCAGCTCAGTGCCTTTGAAGAGCTAGACATCATCAAATTTGCTTAATTATCAGAAATTTTGTTTCTAACTGAATGCACTGCCAGCAGTTTTTATAATCTTTTACTTCTGATTTTATTTCTCTGTACTTTCATTAGGGAGAGTGCATCAGATTCTTAATTAGCTTCTTGTATATATTTATTGAGTGATCAACAACATGGCTTTCAATACGAAAATGTTAAATTAATCTTTTAGTAAATCAAAAACAATCTAAAAATGGACTTTATAATTAAAGTTGCTTGAGCTCTTAGCAGTAGGAGTAAACATATTGCATATTTACCATCTTCAGAGAACAAAGTCTGGGGATTTGTAGTCTAGTTGGAGAGATACACAAGTTCTATATATAGATAACTGAGATAGTTATTGTATAGGCATCCTTTGGTATCCCCAGGGAATTGGCCTCTGGACCACTGACAGATACCAAAATCTGCAGATGTTCAAGTTTCTTGTGTAAAATGGTGTAGTGTTTGTATATAACCTACATGCATCTCCCTGCATACTTTAAATTATCTCTGGATTTCTTATACTACCTAATATAAGTGCTATGTAAATAGTTGTTATACTGTATTGTGTAATGACAAGGTAAAAGAAATCTGTATATGTTCAGTATAGACACAGCCATCCTAGGTACACATTTGCAACAACATAACTGTTTTGAATATTTTTGGTTGAATCTGAGGTTGCAGAACCCACAGATATGGAGTGCTGACTGTATATTAATATACACATATAATACTTTAGATATATTTATGTATTTATATTACATATAATTATGTTAAGTATCAAGGTGACAATTATGATGTGCTTTGGCATAGGCATGTTTAGTTTTAGGTAATGAAAGGACAGTGTGGTGGAATTAGGTGTATGGAGTTGGAACTCTGGAATTCTGGAAAGAGACCTGAACCAAAAAGAAAGATTTCACTATTTTCTGAAGCTTAAACAGTTGAGCGTATGAGAGAGGTCTGCAAGAGAGAGCTACATTGTCTTAGTTTTTATTGATCCTTCAGCACTTGCTGTGTTTCACTCAGGACAGTGAAAGACAATAACAGAAATGTGTTATTCTTTCAGAACAGGGAATAGAATCAGGAAAGCAGAAGGTTCATGACCAACTTTGAGAGCGTCTGTGTCCTATTTAGGCAAGAGGAAGTAAATTTTGAGAAGGATTAGCCCCACAAGGAGAAGCAGAAGAGATGACTCTCATAGAAGCCAAGCTATTTCAAATGGGGTCATATAGAACTGCAAATCCAGTACATACATCATAAGGTTTGGTCAGTGGGAGCAGCCATAGAGCAGCAGATGACTACATGGGCTCCACCAGAATGTTTTGTCTCTGCTTTATGCAGTGAGTTTGTAAAGGACCTCTAGGCTATTAATAAATAGATTAATGTTTCTGGCCACCTCTCAACATTGATTAGCCCCTGTCACCTCTCTAGAAAAAAACAAAAGAACAAAACAACAACAACAACAAACTCAGCTAGATATTCAAGATTTACAAGAGGTAATTTTAGGGTTTTCAGTACAATCCACAAATAGTCTGGGTACACAGTTGAAGAAAGTCTGTTCTCTGTTGATGGCTCCAGGATATGTTTTATAATTCTAAGAAGCCAAAGGGAGGAAATTGACTGATTATCTTGTCAATTAATTTACAAAAATGAAAATACTTTATGCTGTTTTTTAAAGCATCACTCTATATCTATTGTTCTCATTTTCATTCTTCCTTTTTGGCACTTAATCCTTTTTTCTAGGTAGATTTGTACTTTTTAGTTTTAAAAAGTTATATAGCTCTCATTCATTATTTTTATTTCCTTTATATACATAGAATACACCTCAAGAATTTCAATATAATTGCATTTACTAAAGTTAACATTACCTTTCTCCTCTTAGCTCATCTATAGTGTGCTTAAATCTCAAGCTCAAATCCTACTTCTTGGGCAAAATTTTCCTTGGTGACTTTAGCCTATCTTGACCTTTTCCTTCTCTAACTCCATTTGCGCTTGGTCTATTTACAATTAGTGCATCTTCCATTGGAAAGAGAACACTATTCTCCAATATCTAATGCATTTGGAAAAAAAGCATTTTATTATAATAGTAGAGTGTGCTGGTATATATAACACACATTATATTAGCACAGAGCATTGTATATACATTTTCTTATACCCTAAATTATTTTTAGTGGTCTATCTTGGTTTTCAAGTTGATGCATGCATGATATATGTTTGCACTTTTTAGCACAATGCTGTTTATGAGTGCTCAATAATTCACATAGGAAACACAAATAAAGTCAGAAAAAAGCTCTTCATAAATAAAGTACTTGTTTGGTAAATTTATGAAAAACAAGTATCATATAGTTTAAGGTTAATTTATTTTAGGCAGCTCTAAACAGTATTTTTTGATTCAAATAAACATTGTATGATTAGACAATTTTACTAGGTAATATTTTGGCATATGAATTTTATTTCAATAACTAATGTAACTTCCTTAATATGTGGTTTGATTATAATGGGACCGAGCTCACACATGGGTTGTAGAATGGTGCTACTTCCTTGCTTTTATTTAAAAGATACACTTTTTGTAAGAAGTGGGATTTTTGCTAAAACATCTATATTTTTTCCTTAATTAGCAATGATATGCACTCACAAATGGATCTATCAGCCTAGGGATGTAATTTGCAACTTAAGGAAAGGAAGCTAATGAAATCAAAAGTCCAGTGAGTTTAATGTTCAATTTAAATGATATTTTACATTATTTTGCCTACTTTATCCTGTTGTATGCAAAAATATTTTTATTTTATAGCTAAAATGAAGAAGACAAATGTAGAATGAGATTTTCAAGGTTTACCTTTATTGACAAGCCTTGTGGTGCTTGAAGATACTTTAGCAATCAGATTGAATTCATGTTAAAATGAACAAATGCATTCTGAAAAATGTTAATTGTACAAGAGCATTTTGGCCATCTTCATGCTTTGTGCCTTTTTATTTTCTGTTACAGAAAATAAGGTGCCTTTGATGCTCTCCTTGGTTCTGTTCTTCATCCCTGTTCCTAATGGCCAGAAAGCTTATGTTTCTTGTTTTCTGTGGTGCCTTCCCCAGTCTTCCTCCCCTCTCCCTAGTGTCTCCAGAAAGAGTGTAATCCTTTGTTCTACTGTGGATAACTCATTTGACATTTTCAAAAGTATATCCTGGAAAGCCAATAAATACCTTATAATGGGAACTTTAGATACCACATAAAAACAGTAGAAGAGCTGTTTTTTGTTTCCAAATTTGAGCAGCCATTTTCTATTCTGGTTAAGTATGATGCTGGCTTAAGTATGATTCTGGTTAAGTATGATGCTCCCAGTCTAGACCTTCTGCTAAATTCTACCATCCTTTCAATGGACATCACAACCTGGGTGTTTCATTGCCATTGAAAATTCAGTATACCTTAATCTGAAGCAACCATTCTCCTCCTCCTCCTCCTCCTCCTCCTCCTCCTCCTCCTCCTCCTCTCTCCCCCTCTCCCTCCCCCCTCCCCCCCAAAAAACCTGACTTTTCTGCTGAATTTGATTATTTCAATGATGACATTGTCTTGGTTACTAATGCTTGAAACTTGGGGTAATTTTTCAGTATTCTATTTCTCAAACTCTGGATCCAAATAGCCACTTGTATACATATCTGATTTCCTTCTCTAGATTATAAACCTCTTAAAAGGCAGGTTACCCCCTCCCCCAAAAAAACTCTACAACACTTAGCAGTATCGGATGTGTAGTAGATGGTCAATAAATGGTCATGAGTGAATGTTAATTATAACAGAAGGTATAGTTGTCGTTCATGTGTAGGAGGCGATTAAATAAGGTGTTTAAAATGGTCATAAACAAGTAACTGAAGGAAGTTTTCTATGATGTTTAGTTTCTATTTGATTGTTCTTTCCTGAAATTTAAGCACATTGTTACCCTACTATTCTAGTCACACTTCTAAGGCTTGCCTGGGCCTGTTGCAGAAGCTAATGCTAGGAGAGTGTCCAAAGCCTTATCAGCTAATGTGATTCACTAACTCAAAGTCCAGTAAAACAGTATGCCATTTGGGAAGATGAAATAATAAAAGTATTATTAAGTACCTACCACCACTTTAATATTATAACTGCACACATTAATTATTTGGGAAAAATAGAGTATGTGCACATGTTGCTTTAGTTTTGAAGCAAATTTTATTTCAGTAATATATGAATAGTTGTCTTGATTTTCAATTTTGTTATTTCCAATACAGGTTTAAAAAGTAATCTTTGCAAAAGTTATCCCAGCAAAGGCTAGCTAAGATGAGATTCAATCAAAAGTATAAAATAAATGTCAAATTTCTTTGATAGCTAGGAGAGATCTATGTTGATAATCTTCCACCTTTGCTGCACATGAGAAATAGTTGGCTAGTTTTTAAAATCCCAATGCCCACATTGCACTCCATCCAAATTAAATCAGAATGTTTGGGGATAGGAGTCAGGCATCACTAGTTTATAAAGATATCCAGGTGACTCCAAATTGCAGATATTTGGAAACCCATGCAATTGAGCAAGGGGAATAAGAAATATCATAGACAGTTGAAATAAATAAGATAAATAAATAAGATACTGTGTAAGTGGAAGATCACTAAGTTCTTAGTTGCACATTTATTTTCTATTTATATGTTCTGGTCTATACTTACTAAATTGAACTAGACTTGTTAAGTTATGTTATTATTAGATGACTCAACCATCACTTCCATAGTCTTTATATTATGATTTTCATATCTCTTAAGCATCGAAGATATTACACTAGTCAGTGAACCTTGTGGTTCATTGAACCCCCCGATATCTGTACTTCATCTCCATCACCCACGAGAGTTTTAATAGTTACATCTCTCCAGGATGCCAGAGAAGCCATCCATAATCATATTCTCCTATAGCTAGCAATGAGGTTTTCATTCCAGCCAGCGCATGAGTAATCCTTCTCAAAATCCCATTTTAGAGTCGGCTTTCTTAAAACATTCCTGCTACAAACTGTATTAGATTGGGTTTCTTTGAAACAGACTCTGAGATGGGAGTTGCATGAAGAAAGTTTACTGGAGAGTTCTCTTGAGAGATATACTCATAAGGGAGTGAGAGAGAGGATTGGTTAGAGGAGCAGATGGACCAGTGAGGATTGCAATTGAGGCCTTGGCCTATTTCATGAGGAGCTCTGGAGATGGATGGCCCTTCAGAGTTGTTGCGAATTGAGGCAAGATGGTGAGGTTTTTGTATCTCCACATTAGCCTGTCAGTTGGGAAGGGGCAGATAACTTTATTCTGAGGTAGTTCCTTAGAGCAATTCCCAATGAGGGATGAAGCTGTGAGCCAGCAGTATCAGATGCAATCGTTCCATCAATTGGAGGATAATTGGGTTGTCCCTAAAGAGGGAAACTGGTTGAAGGAACCTAGTATCTATTACAAAGTTTAAAATGACTTAATCATTGACTACTGGAAGTGCATTGTGTGGGCTCTTGTGTCTTTTGGCATGACCATTAGTTTTGTATAGTTTCCTTGCTTTCTGGTATAAAAATTCCAGGCCCTTCTAGTATATTACCTGAACTAGGACTGGAATCTGCCATTTTCCCATAAACTGAAAAAAAAAAAAAAAAAAAGATATTTAGAAACCACAAAACGAATGTTAGGAGTGTTTATTAATTCTAAGCCTTTTCAATGAACAGAACTAAAGTATACATTTTTGAAAAGAAAAAAATTGAAGTTCATATTAATATTGCCATTTCAAATTTAACATTATAAATTTTTACTTAATTTCTTTGATTTTACACTTTCATCTTCTCTTCCTTCTATTAAAAAGTTTATATCATAACAACATTAAAGTAACTAATTGTATTCCCCTAGTCTTTTCCCATATGTTTCAAAATGGCAATACTACTATTACTGTAAATAACTAGGTTACAAGATAACTTAAAAATACATTCTTGGAGCTCTTTCTAGAATATATCCCAACTTGTTTTAGAGTCACTAGATTTTGTGAAAGCATAAAGTTTGATTTTTATCCTCTTCAACCTGTTAATTCATTACTTATAGCAGGACATATTCTTGTCCACTTTACAGATAACTGGAAGTCAAAAAGATAAAATAATTTATTTGAAGACAAACATTAGGGTTATAAGTAATCTCAAATCTTTACAGTGATGGTCTGGATTTAATACAGTGAAATATGGTAAGTATTGCTGCAATTAGGTTTTATATTCCACTTAATCCAGAAAACATTAGAAAATATATAATAAAATGATAAGTATAACTCAAGTTATTAATAGAAAAGGCTATCACCTTTTGGGCACATACTATAAGCTAGGCACTCTGCTAAATGCATCATACAATTTTAAATTTTAATCTTGACAAGAACCTCATAAGGCAATAGCAATACTGTAGTATGAACATTGTATTACAACTAGTAGTAATATCTAATATTTATAGAGCATGTCCAGTACCAGCTGCTGGTCCAGGTAGTTTACATTTAATTCTCACATTAACTCTATAAATTGGGTACTATTGTTATTTTCTTTATAGAGATTAGGAAATTGAGGCACAGAGAGGTTAAATAACTTGCTAAGTTACACAGTAAATTGAGGTAGGATCCAAAGTTGGCCATCTGATTCCAAGGCCTAGCTATATTTCTTTCCCCTTTTACAGATGAGGTTCTGAAAGCTAGAGAAGTGGAGAAACTTCCCCAAGTTTCTAGTAAATTAAGGACTGGGATTCAACCCATGGCCCTTGATTTTTATAGCTGCCTTCCTGTAAAACTACTAGGCAACTAGTGGTTAGCTTAGTTGCTTTAACACATTATTAGTTGTAATCTTAATAACCCTAGGAGGTTGCTATTTCAATGACTGGAAATGGAAATTTCAGGAGGTTCAGCAAGTTTCTCAGAGTTACAGACATTAAGTTGTAAAGTTGCAGTTCATACTCAGTTCTGAGGAACCAAATCCACCTCTATGATTCTCTCTGGATGCAGCCTAATTTTCCCCTCTGGATTGAATCAAATCCTCCACCACATGAAGACACTTTAAGTACCAGCTTTTCAGCCATCTCCGAGCCCCCTTTGGGGGCTACTCTCAGCTTTTTCATAGTTCTTTTAAAAATGTTACTCAGCCCTGGCTGGTAGCACAGTGGATAAGGTGCTGGCCTGTGAACGCAAAGGTCGCTGGTTCGATTTCCCAGCCATTTTCTTGAATGTTATACTGTGTAAGAAGATAAAGATGTGACAAAAGAACAGCATGGGTAAAAAAAAAAAAAAAAAAAAACCCAAAAAACAAACAAAAAAACCAACAACACACAAGTTGTTGCAAGTTCAGCATGAGGTAGTGGTATGGTGCTACTGCCACCAAGATAAATTCAACCTGAAGTTGCATTGTAGAAATATAGTAGTCAAAGCAAGGGAGGTGACAGTTCCACTCTGTCCTGTAGTGGCAGAGTAACACCTGAAGCATTGTGCATGACTCGGGGCTCCATTCTTTGAAAGGAAATTTCTGACACACCTGAAATGTAGCCAGGGGTAAGTGCCAAGCTTGGTAAAGGCTCTGAGTAACATTTAAAATATATATTTATTATTTTTAGAGAGAGGGGAAGGGAGGGAGATAGAGAGGAAGAGAGACATTAAGGTATGGTTGCCTTTCACCTGCCTCCAGCTGGGGAGCTGGCTGGGGACCTGGCTTGCAACCTGGTTATGTGCCCTGGCTGGGGAATTGAACCAGTGGCCCTTGGGTTCACAGGCCAGCACCTTATCCACTGTGCTACCAGCCAGGGCTGAGTAACATTTTTAAATGAACTATGTAAAAGCTGAGAGTAGCCTCCAAAGAGGAGACTCAGAGATGGCTGAAAAGCTAGTATTTAAAGTGTCTTCATGTGGTGGAGGATTTGATTCAATCCAGAGGGGAAAATTAGGCTGCATCCAGAGAGAATCATAGAGGTGGATTTGGTTCCTCAGAGGGAGGAAGGATTGCCTGATGTTTGAAGTTTTTTAGAAATGAAATGGGTTTCCTTGTGAGAGAATGAAAGCTTTTCCACTGACAAGAATCAGAATGAGCACTTACTGTGAGTGTTTAGGGCTTATATGTCAGGTGTGGTCATTCTTAAATTTTAGTGCATATATGAATCACCTGGGGGCACTTGGGAACTACTGACTTCCAGGACCCAATTTTAGAAGCATTGACTCAGAAGGTCTGGGACAAGTTCCAAGAATCTGCCTTTTTTTTTTTTTTTCCTTTCATAATTGGTGTACTGTGGACACAAATTTATTAGAGGGGCCAGACTCAGAGTGGGCACAGGTTGCAGGATGGGAGGTGGGAGCAGGGGGAACCTGCCTTTTGAATAAGCAGTGTGGTGGATCTAAACCAGGTGGTCAGTGACCCACACTTGGAGAACTAGTGAGACTGGATAACTGAGATTTCTTCCACTTATTTCACAAATAAACTTTTTAGTTTATGTGTAGTCAAGATGTGACTGTTCAGAGAAAGTTATAAGTTTTATAAGAGATTCAAGACAAAATTCTTTAACATGTTGACACAATTCAAGATGAAATTACTGGAATGTAGCATATTAGAATGTGGAAGGAGAAGGCTTGATTCTCAATCTGTCAAAAAGAGGACACTTTTCAAAGTAAAATAAAAGGTACAAATCCTGTTTGAAGAAAAACCTTTAAATGCTTTAAGAACCCAATTTCATAGGGACCTCAGAAAAGCTGATTATCCTAAATGACAGCACCTGTGTTAGGTTAAATACCTACTAGGCTTTGGGGCCTGGCTTATATAAATGTCAGCCTAAAACTAACAAAACAGGTGTGGGTGAGTCTTGGCCACTTAAAGCATAGTTGGTCTTCTACCTCTCGCCCACTTTTTGTTGGGGCTAAAGAATTTTTGCTGGCAAGTATATGTTCGATTAACCTTAACTTTTACTTAAAGTGTGCACCTTGAGAGAGCCAAAACTATACTGTATCCTGAAATGTATTTGCTCCCTGTAAATATGTTTCTTTTTTAAAAGTGATGCTTGGTGTAATTACCATCCTATATAAAATTTTTTCTTTTACTTAAATTGAATAATAATATTTCATTTATTTCTTAGGTATATTAAAGTTAAAAAAAAGTGTTTTTCCTTTGAAAATAGTTACAAACTGGCTAGTTGAGGAAGTGGTATTTTTGGCTGTTTTGTCGATTAATAGTATTAATGTGCTTATTTAGGTCATTAAGAACTAGCAAATAATTTCTATTTTAAAGTTAAGGTGTCTAAAATTTCCAAATTGCTATTACATGTAGGTAAGTTAGGCCCTTGTTTCTATTTAATTTCTTCTTGCTTCCTTTTAATGTTTGCAGACCTCCTCACAGATTTTTCCCTGGAATCATGAGAGATGAAATTGCAACAACAGTTTTCTTTGTCACAAGATTGGTGAAAAAGCATAATAAATTGAGTAAACAACAAATAGAAAACTTTGCAGAAAAGCTGATGACTATCTTGTTTGAAACGTACAGAAGCCACTGGCACTCTGATTGTCCTTCCAAAGGGCAAGCCTTCAGGTGAGAGCTAGTATGTGGCATGAAAGGAAAGTATTGCGCATGAGTGGGTGGCAGTCTATAAATAATGGAAGTTTTATGGATCCAAGTTTATTCATTTGAATGTGGGCTGAAGAGAAAGAGATGCATAGGTGATAGTGCAGTTGAATATTACAGTACAAACTCAAACAATTTCTAACTTGTGTTCTCCACGAAAGGTGTACAGTGACCATTAGATGAACTAATTGTGTGACTTAGTGAAGCAACTGACATTCTGAGTTGTGAGAAAAGTTGATGTTGCCCTCTTACTTGTAAAACTGGAGGGTGGGAAGGGGTCAGGGGAGGGCAGGGGTGAAGAGAGAGCAGGGTGCATTGCAGCATTAGGCCTACAACATGATTCTCCTGCTAAAGCATTGGTCACCTTGCCTGTGTTTCCCTTGTCTTGTTTTTAAAGGTGTATCAGGATAAACAATAATCAGAATAAAGATCCCATTCTACAGAGGGCTTGTGCTGAAAGTAATGTGGATTTTTCTCACCTGGGACTTCCAAAGGAGATGACAATATGGGTAGATCCCTTTGAAGTTTGCTGTAGGTGAGTAGTCTCATTGGAAGTAGGAGTTTGTGTTTTCTCTAACACCTGGAAATGGGTTGTTTAGTCAATTCTGTACACCTTTGTGAAAGATGGTGTCTGAAGACCTAGGTTAGCAGTGAGGGCAATGGTTGATTAATATATTTTTAAAGATGTTATTTATTATTTTTAGAGAGATGGGAAAGGAGAGAGGCAGAGCAGGAGAGAAGCATCAATGTATGGTTGCCTTTCACCTGCCTTCAGCTGGGGACCTGGATGGAAACCTGGCTGGAAACCTGGCTTGCAACCTGGTTATGTGCCCTGGCTGGGAATCAAACCAGTGACCTTTAGGTTTGTAGGCTGGCGCCTTATCCACTGTGCCAACAGCCAGGGCCTGATGAAGATTTTAGGTGTAAACTTGATTGGATAACACAGACTTCTGGTAGGAGTGGGAAACAGATTTTGCATAATATTTGAAATTTGATTCTTATCCCTGCACCCTATTGCCAATAGTAAATTATAATGTCTAAGTATCAAGGAGAAAGAGGAGTAATTCATAGGGCAATTCAGTCCATTATTTAGATCAAAAGAAACTAGTCTTTGTCTTTTTCTGAGCAATTAACCAAGGTAGTTCTTACAGAATACCCCCACTAGTTACTGTAGTGTAGTAAAAGATTATAATGTCTCTCAACTTACTTGGCCGTTAAGTCATTTCAATTTGATCTTCAAAATAACTTTTTGTAAACTAGTGAGTTATATCCAGAAAAGATTTGAGATAAAACGGTGAGACATTAAGTTCCAAATGAATACTTTATTTTCCTTTTCTACTTAGGTATGGGGAGAAAAATCCCCCATTTACAGTTGCTTCTTTCAAAGGCAAATGGGAGCAGTGGGAGCTCTCACAACAGATCCAGGGCGCTGTCAGCAGAGCCACACTAGACTACGCCTCCACTACTTCCTCCGATGAAGAAAATTGTAACAAAGAACCTCAAATGATTCCTAAAGTGAGCAATCCAAAGAGTATTTATAAGGTAAAATGTGTTCCAGCTCTTCTGTATACGTTTATTCCAGTTTCAGTTCTAAAAAGAACATGCTCATTGTCAAACCTAGGATATAACAATTGGAAAACATGGGAAGAAACACTACAAAGATTAAATTCACAACATTAATAGTCTGGCAAAATGTTTTTTGTTTTCTTTTATATGTGTTTCTTCTCCTGGGCTGAGTGCTCAGGATCTGTACCATCTTTTGCAGTTCCATTGTTTTTTCCATATAGTATTTGAACATAAGCCTTCTTTCACCTAAATTTCTTTAGAATTAAATATTAAAATTAGTGGGCTTTTTTGACAACAGGAAATAACATACCACTTATAGGTAATTTGGAAAATTAAGAGATAACCACAGGTTTGCAATCCCACCAGTAGAGCAGTTTTTCTAAATTTTTTTTTTTACCATAACCCATAGAAAGCATGCACAGCTTTATATTAGAAATAGGTTTCAGGAAACAATACTTAATCCTTACTAGGTACAATGCTCCCAATATTATATTGAATTAAATTGATTTCAGCCACCTGAATTGATTTCATGACTCACTAATGGTGGTAACCCACAGTTTGAAAAACAGTGATCTAGAGAGATCTGTGTTGACACTTTGTATGTATAAACTCTTGGTATTTTTTCTTAAAATAATCACTTATGGATTCACATGTTTAAGTGATTTAAGATTTAAAAGTTTAATATTCATTTGCTTTCCTAATAATTTATACTTAGTTCATCTATTATTGGCAGATATTAGATTATTTCTACATTGTTGTGATATAAGGAAAACTGATAACTTATACTGAGATGTCTGAATTTTAAATTAATTTCTGGAAATTTGAGTCTCAGACATAGACTTACTGGGTCATTCAGTGGGGACATTTTACTCATTTTCAATTCTCAGCCAAAGTACTTTCTAGAAAGTTGTATTTATTTGTAATCTAAACAGCTTTATGTGAAAGCTGTTTCTGTAATTGGGTATTCTCACTTAAAAGTAGATAATATTATTATAGATATTATTAATTAAATTGAAAAATTAAAATATCTCCATGTCCCCAAATGTTTAAGATATTTACTGTCTTTTGAATTTTCTCTTCTTCATCTACTCATTATTTAAGGTCTGAACGTATTGGACTGGCCAAAAAATTTGTTTGTTTTTATCACAGGATAGCTCTAGTAGCTTTTCATTGTTTTTATCTTCATGCAAAACAATTTTGTTAGGTTGTACAGATAAACCCCGCATAACATGGCACTTCTATAACATGGTTTCACTCTAACACAGTTCAAGAATTGGGGGAAACCCTCATACAGCATGGCTTCACTCTAACACAGTTTGAGAATTAGAGAAATCCCAAACAACATGGAGCAAAAAATAATTCATTTGAAATTAGAGAAATCTCTGAACAACATGGAACGTAATAAATGAAAAATTTGCACCAGGTTTTAAGGTATCAAAAGACTGACTGCATAACATTACTTATGTGCAACAATGTTTCAGGTGATCACCTGGTAAAACCTATGCTGGTCTATGAATCACTCTATTCTTGTGCAATGAAAAACGTAAATAAGAGTAATTACCAACATATTGGACAGTAAATAGAAAAGCTTGGGTAACTAATGAATTATTTAAAATGTGCTTTTTAAAATGCTTTGAACCAAGTGTGGAAAACAACTTAAAGCAAAAAAAATCTAGATTTTAAGGTTCTACTAATATTGGATAAAGCACCCAGCCATCCAAAAGATTTAAATCACCCAAACATCAAAATAATTTTTTTTTACCAGCAAATAGAACTTCTTTACTTCAACTGTTAGATCACAGAATTATAGCTACTTTTAAGACTAATTACATCAGGAAATCATTACAATGGGTTTTGAATAAAGCTGATGACAAATCTATAGAAGTCATGGAAGCATGGAAACATTTTACAATTTTGGACTGTATTAATCTCATTAAAAAAGACATAAAACTGACATTATATGCATGTTAGGAAAATATATAGCCACAGTCAATTCAAAGTGAAAATCTAATCAAGCCAGGAGAAAACACAATGGATGCAGTAGTAGAACTTGCTAAGTCTCTATGAGGAGAAGGTTGTGACAATATGCCTATCAAAAATATCCAAGAATTGTTGGTGGAAGAAAAACTGATGAAGCAAATTTTATGGAAATGACATCTGGAATATGCCAAGATAACTCAAGGGATGATAGCACAGGTGAAAATGAAAAAGTTAAATGCTTTACTCTAAAAAGCATTAAGAAAGGCCTAGATGTAGCTAAACAGTTGGAGCTACATTTCCTTAATGAAGATCCTTCCACTGAAAGAAGCACAAAATTTAGAGAGAACTCCACAAGTGCTTAGCACCACATAATGAAATTTATAAAGATCTCCCAGCTAAAAGCAAGCAATCTAAAATAACCGATTTGTTTTTGCAAAAAGTACAGGATAGAAGTCAAGAGAATGATTAAAAAGTTCAGAGGATGAAGTTATCTTGTCAAAAAGAAAATGCCCTTGGTTAATGGTGCTTAGTAGTGATGATGAAGAAAACATTATTTAATACATATTAATATGTTATACTTTTGGTGAAAATTGCTTTAATAAAGACATTTCTATTAGTTATTAAATATAATAGCATGATTTTTTAATTTTAGAACCTAACCCCCTTCTTTTGCACTGGTTCTTTGTTTCTTATAAAACGGATTCACATAACATGGCATTTTTGAGGAACCTAGTCTAGTAACCATGTTATACAGGGGTTACCTGTATTGTGATAGTTGTCATATTAGCATGCATTAAAAATTTTTATCAAAATTGGTAAATATTTTGTGACCATTTTAATATCGAAAATGAGCAACATTTTTGGCATGTTATGCTTTATTATTTCAAGAAAGGTAAAAATGCAACTAAAATGCAAATAAGATAGTATAGTGTATGGAGAAGGTGCTGGGACTGATTGAACACCTCAAAGGTGATTTGCAAAGTTTCATGCCAGAGATCTCTGGCTGAACAATGCTCCATGGTCAGGTAGACCAGTTGAAGTTGACAGTGATCAAATCGAGACATTGAGAATAATCAATGCTGTATCATGTGAGATATAGCTGATATACTCAAAATATTGAAATCAATAAAGTTAGTGGTGAAAATGGAAAATATGTCTTTTATTTTATGGAAAACTAACTGCACAAACTTTTTGGCCAACCCAGTATTAGGACAGGCTCTTCAAACTTAAGGAGTATTGTAACCCCATGTCATATTACTATAAAGTATTTTTCTCTAGCTTATTTTGTCTTCTAAACCATAAATATAGTTTATATAGAGTTCTATCTGTATAAAAGTTTAAAACAATATAGTAAAACATTTGCCCTTCTATTTTTATGCTTAGAAAGGTCATCTTCCATTCAAGGATCAGATCTCTAGTCAGCTATATTCTTCTAGAGTGATATCCTTTCAAAGTGTAGTTTGCAACATATCTATCATTTGGGATGTTTAAAGTGGGTATTCTGGATCCCATATTCTGGATCCCAGTTCCAGAGATCATGATTATAATTTTGAGTTCGACCAGTGAGCTGGGGAGAGGTAAGGGAGAAATTTGCATAAATGTGTTTTTAAAAAGAATTAATATTGTTAAAAAGTATGAAGTTGACTTTATAACCCCCAAATGCTAGCCAGTTTTCCAAAGGTAACTTCCACTTTTATTTCTCTACATTTGTACTTCTTAAACTTTTGACAAGTTTAACTTCTGAGTTATTGTTGTTGTTTTTTTAAAATCCTTACTAGCTTACTAGTTTACAGAAGATCCTTATACTACCCGTTTTGCCTTTTCTTCCCCTCCCCAGGTTGAAAACTTGAAACAGCCCTTTCAATCTTGGTTCCAAACCCCCAGCAAAAAGAATGTGGCGGCTGGCCATCTGGGTTTCCTAGGAAATGCTTGTCATGTGTTGCGTAAGAACCCTAAGGGCCGTAGGCCTGCAGCTCTTTGCCGGGTGGACAGATACCACTGGGTCAACACGAACCGAACCGATAAAGCAGTGACTGGGCCCTCTCTGCAACAGAGCTCAAAGGAGCCACTTTATTTTCTCTAAAGCGAAACTAGTCTGAGGTAGAGAACCCCATGAAATGGAAAACATGATGACATTAGGGACCGGTATGCATGACGGTGAATCTTCACACAAATTATGATTGTGTTCTTAGCTGTACTTTTAATTCTTATTTAATTTCATATAAAGTTTTATGTAAAACTAACAAATGTACCCAATAAGGTAACAGAATGAAGACATTAACCTGTGATAAGAATCAATGAATTATGAAAAGTAACAATTTAAATAAATGTATTGTGTTTTTAATACATTCCTTGTTCAGTTCGTCGCAAGAAAATTTTAAAAGTTTGTGTTTCTTCATTAGCCATTAAAAAAAAAGTAGATCATCATTTAGGGAAGAGTGATCCTCATAATATAATTTCTGGTTCTACTTTATTACCTGCAATCACTTTTATTTCATAAGGCCAGTGAAAGCTTGTTTGAAAATAACTCCTCAAGAAAAAAAAATTCCCATTTAAAAAATTAGTTTATTTCTAAACCTTTTAATAGATTTACTTATTATGACTTACTTTATAAGATTGATACATACTCGTTATAAAGAATTCAAGCTAAGCAGAAAAACACAGCACCAAGCAAATAAAAATTGATCACATCAGCCAGAAATTACATTTACTAACATTAAACGGTGACCATCTTTCTATTCACCTTCTTATATATACAGATGTAAGAATATATATACAGACAACCTAATAAGAAACCATACTACAGAAGCTACTTGTTAGAATATTCAGATTTACCTTGACTTTATCTTAGCAAAAAGAAGAAACCTAAAGTGAATCAAAGAATTGTTGAAATATGTAAAAGGTTTCTATCACAAAGTATTTTATTTCCTGAAAGACTTTATGGCGTTTTGTTTTTTTAAAGGAACACACCAGAAGGGTGGAGCAGTCTTTAAAACTTAAAAAAAATTTATACAATATTGATTATTTGTTACTATGTAAGCTGCAGAAATTAGCACTGTTCATTTTTTCCTATCCCTATTTCCCATGTCACTCTTAAAAACTGAGGTGTAATTGACAGATAACATTATATTATTTTCAGGTATGCAACCTAACTTGAATATTTGTATACCCTGTGAAATGATCGCCACAGTAATTCTAGTTAACATCCACCACCATACATAGTTACAATTTTTTTTCTTGTGTTGATAACTTACAACATTTATTCTCTTGGCAATTTCAAATATATGATGTGTTTAATGTCAAGGTTTAACATTTATGTTCTGTCTTAAAACAATTATGCCTATAGTTTTTTCTTAGTTCTATGTTTAAACTGATTCAGTGCTCATCAATAAACTTTACTATATACATTTATTTTGATTCATCTTTGGTTACCTGGATTTTATTAAGCAGTTTTTCTTTTATAAAAATTAAACTTTTTGAGAGAATTGTAAATTTACATGCAATTAAGAAAGAGAGAGATCCTGTGTACCCTTTACGCAGTTTCTACCAATGGTAACATTTTGTGAAACTATAATGTCACAACCAGGTATTGATATCAATGTAGTCAAGATACTGAACATTTCCTTTTCCTACATGCATCCATCCCTCTTGTTGCCCTTTTATAGTCACACCCACTTCCCTCCCACTCTCATCTTTTCCTTAACTCTCTTGACAACTACCAATCTGTTTCCTATTTCTATCATTTTGTTACCTTGGAATATTATAAATGGAAGCATACATAGGTAACCTTTTGGGGTTGACTTTTTTCACTAAGCATAATTCTCTGGAGATTCACCCAGGTTGCTGCATGAATTAATAGTTTGTTTATTGTTATTGTGTTTCATGGTATGGATACACCAAGATTTGCTTAACCATTTACATGTTGAAGTATGACTACTGGGTTGTTTCTAGTTTTGCAGATTGTGAGTAAAGCTACTATAAACATTCATGTATGTAGAGTGGGTACCTAAGATTTAATTTCTCTGGGATAATTGCCTAAAAGTGCAATTACTGGGCCATATGGTAACTGCATGTTTAGATTTGTGAGAAACTACCAGACTGTTTTACGTAGTGGCTGTACCATTTTATATTCCCACCAGCAATGTATGAGTCATCTAGTTTCTTCATATCTGTGCCTTCCTTTTTTACCACTCACACTTATCAGAATGGTTTAAACAAAACAACAAGAAAACAAACAAATGTTACATCACTGTAGTTTTCATTTATATTTCCTTGATGGTTAGTGATGTTTACCACTCACACTTATCAGAATGGTTTAAACAAAACAACAAGAAAACAAATAAACAAAATGTTACATCACTGTAGTTTTCATTTATATTTCCTTGATGGTTAGTGATGTTGAACATCTTTTTCATGTGCTTATTTACCATCTCTATGTCCTCTTCAGTGAAATGTCTGTGAATGTTTTCTGGACCTTTTAAAACTTTGATTGTTTACTTTTTAAAAAATTTTTAATCATTTAATTTTGAGAGTTGTTTACATATTCCTGAATGTCAATTTGGAGAAAATTGACATCTCTGCTAGGTCAAGTCTCTCCATTTAAAAAAAAAATTAACCTTGATTTCTTTCATCAGCATTTTGTAGTTGTTAGTATAAAAATCTTATACATGTACTTGAGATTTATACCAAGAATTTCATTTTTTGAGTAGTTATAATGTGTTATTATAAATTTTGGCATCTATCCATGTGTTCACATTTATAAATGCATTTGACTTCTATATGTTGACTTGTTCCGTGATGTTGATGAACTCATTAGTTCCAAAAATTTTTTATGTATTTTAAACTTTTGTAGATTCCTTGGGATTTTCTAGGTAGACAATAATGGTATTTACATATAGGGATAGCTTTATTTCGTCCTTTAATCTGGATGCCTTTTATTTCCTTCTCTTGCTTTGTTGTAGAACTTTCAACACTGTTGAATGAGAACAGAGAGAATTGACATTCTTGCCTTGTTCTAATCTCAGGGGAAGACAGTTGGTTTTTCACTATTAAGTAGGTATTTATCATTTTAAAAAAGATTTTATTCATTATTTTCAGAGAGAAGCATCAATGTATGGTTACCTTTCACCTGCCTTCAGCTAAGGACCTGGCTGGAGACCTGGTTATGTGCCCTGACTGGGGAATTGAACCAGTGACCTTTGGGTTCTCAGGCCAGAGCCAATCCACTGAGCCACCAGCACCATTTTTGTAATTGTTCTTATATCAAATTGAGGAAGTTCCCCTCTATTCCTATCTTTCTGATCGTTGTAATAATAAATGGGTCAAAGTTTGACAAGTGCTTTTTCTGCATCCATTGTTATAACTTTGTGATGTTTTGTTTTAGCCTGTTGATATGTGAGTTACATGGGTTGTTTTGAATAGTAGACCAACTTTGCATCTATGGATTGTGGTGTATAATTATTGTATTGCTGAATTTTATCTGTTGATATTTTAAGTGTTTTTTTTGGCTTCTATAGTCATGAATGATATTGGTCTATAGTTTTCCTTTTTGTATTGTCTTTGGTTTTGGTTTCATGATAATATAAATATGCCATATATATATATATATATAATACATACATAATAAACATGACATAAAGTAACTTGGGAAGTGATCCTTCTTATTCTGTTTTCTGGAAGGGAACATGTACAATTAATGTTCAGTTTGTTTTTGAATATTTGGTAGAATTGTACAGTGAAGCCATCTGGGCCTGGGGATTTCTTCTTTGGCTTTTTAAATTATGAATTAAATTTCCTTAATAGTTATAATGCTATTCAAATGACTTATTTTATATTGGGTGAGTTATGGTAGTTTGTGGTTTTTGAGGAATTGGTCCATTTTATCTGTCAAATTTATTTTTTGTAGAGTTGTTGTTTATGTTTCCTTATTGTCTTTTTGATGTCTGTAGTGATATCTCTGCATTGATTCCTGGTATTGGTAATTTGTGTTTCCTTTCTTTTTCCATTGTCAATCTTGCTAGAGGCTTGTCAATTTTATTGACCTTTCCAAAGAAAACAGCTCTTTGCTTTATTAATTTTTTTCCTACTGTTTTTCTGTTTTCAATTACATTGATTTCTGTTCTTTATTACTTTCTTCTGCTTGCTTTGCTCTTCTTTTTCTAGGTTTTTGAGGTAGATTAAATTATTGGTTTGAGACATTTCTGATTTTCTAATGTATATGCTATAAATTAATGCTAGAAATTTCCCTCTCAGCACTGCTTTAACTGTTTCCCACAAACTTTTTTTTAACCTCACCTAAGGACATTTTTTTTTTTTTTTTTTAGAGAGAGAGGAAGGGAGAGAAAGAAACATCAATACAAGAGAGAAGCACCGATTGATTGCCTTCCATATGTGCACCCAGACCAGAGATCAAACCCAACCTACCCATGTGCCCTGATTGGAAATCCAACCCATAACCTTGGTTGGTTACCAGATGACACTCCAATCAATTGGGCCACACTGGCCAGGGCTAACTTTATGCTCACTTTCATGGTCATTTCAATGTATTTTAATGATTTTATTTATTTATTTACTTACTTTCATAGATAGGAGAAAGAAGGGAGAAAGAAAGGGAGAGAAACATAGATCTGTTGCCTCCCTCATGCTCCAAACCAGGGACCTGGCCCACAACCCAGGCATGTGCCCTGACTGGGAATTGAACCAACAATCCTTCAGTTTGCAGGCCAGCACTCAACGCACTGACCCACACCATCCAGGGTTCATTTCCATTTTAAACAGTTTCTTTAAGATGACTTCTTTTCTTTGACTCTTGGATTAGTTAGAAGTAGATTGTTTAGTTTCTAAATATCTTGAGATTTACTTTTTATTTTTCTGTTAATGATTTCTAATTTGATTCCATCCTGGTTTGAAAGTATATTCTGTATGTCTTCAGTTCTTTCAAATTTGTCCTATACCCCAGGATATGGTTTATCCTCATATATGTTCGTTGGGCATGTGAAAGAATGTTCTGCTCTTGTTTTAGGACAGTGTTCTATAAATGTTAATTAGTACTATTGATTGATGGATACTGTTGAGTTCTATAACCTTGATGATTTTCTGTCTAGTTGTCCTATAAATTGTTGGGGGGCAGGTATTGAAGTCTCCAACTATAATTGTGATATGGCTATTTCTCCTTTCAGTTCTATCACTTCTTGTTTTACATATGGAATAGCTCTGTTTTACATATGTAATACATATACACATTTAGGACTGCCAAGTTTTCTTGGTAGATTAACCCTTTTATCACTAATGTCCCCCTCTCTTTCTGGTAATTTATTTTGCCCTGGTGACCCTTTATCTGATTTTAATACAATCACCCTTGCTTTCTTTTTATTAATGAGCACATTCTATATCTTTTCCCTCCTCCTACTTTTCAGTCTGCTCATATTGCTATATTTGAAGTGAGTTTCTTGTAGACAGCAAATAGTTGAGTCATATTTTCTGCTAATCCTTGCCTCTCAATTGGTATATTTAAAGTATTTGTATTTATTATAGCTATGTTAGACCTTAAGTTTGCCAGTTAATTTTTGTTTTCTGTTTGTTCTCTCTACGTTTCATTTGTTTTCCCTTGCCTTCCTATGTTTTGCTTGAACATTTGTTAGAATTCCATTTTGGCTTGTCTATAATATTTTTCCTAAAAAGAATAACTTTGTCTTATTATCATGATTTGTGAAAACAAATAAGGTAGAACAGTTCAAGGAAGTACACACAGGCAGTGCCCTGTTTTAGGTCCCAAATTTCTTCTTTTTCTGATGGGCAGAGGAAGCTGGGCAATGATGTCATCCACAGACGGTTCCACTCACACCAGTGTTCTTTCATTCAAAAGACCCATGAAGGGTAGAAGCTTATATAGCTTAGTAATTTTAAAGGGATGGGCTCTGTGCCTCCTGATGACATCTGACTCACTTGTGGGATGAAGTGGATTGTACAGGTTTTGTCATTTGGAAGAGGCAATGACTTAAGAGGCTGAACGTGTAGGCATTATGGAGAAGAATGTGTTTTGGTCTCTTGGGATAAAAACTGATGTGTGTGGTGGGAGTGTGCCTTCAGAGGCAAAAGTGGTGAAACACTTGCATTTGGATGGTCTGGCTTTATATACTATTTATCTAGGGTGCTATATTCAAATATCTGCTGGCCAGAATGAGCAGTGACAAAGTTGCTGGTGTTGGGGCAATGGCCAGAGTAGTCACAGGGAAATTGTAAGGAGGCACTGTACAGTAAAGTTTTAGATGTTTTACTTGTATACATAGGCTCCAGCACTGGTACCTGATGCAGCTAACCAATTCCCATCTGGACTGGTTGCCAAACAACATATGGAATCTACCATCTCCAAGTGGGGCTGGAAAAGAATGTAGGTGCTTGAAGCCTGATTCCAACAGTGGAACAATATGTAGTGACCCTAGATTTGCTGCCACAAAGGGTTTTGCTGAATCTTTGGAAAACTGAAGGGCAGAGTGAGGAAATGCTGGCATTTTGAAAAATCCTTGGAGGCTTATTGGTCGTCATGTTCATCATTCAACCAATAGAGAAAAAATCAGGAAGCTAGAGTATGCCATCCAACTTCCACATGGGGAGATACAGTTGCAAATAGTGTTCTCAGGACCCTTTCTTTTAAGGTCCAGTAAATGATCTGCATCATTAGAGAGTGGAAAGACATCTCCATGTCTTCCTGTTGCAAATATAGATCCCAGTTGCCAAAGATCCAAGTGATGAGAAAACTGGAAGAGGAGAAGCTGACTCTTTTGAACAGGAGAGAAGTTGATGAGGAAAGTGATATTTCAGGTAGCAGCATCATAATTCTTCACCTCCAATTTCTCCATGAGAGAATGAATGACTAAGTGTTTTGTCAGTGCTTCCAAATATCAGTGCTGTAGGGTTGTGGACTACAGGTTGCCAATTGGGAATATGATGCTGAAGTGGCTTTGTTTGCACCCACTTCACATTGCTGTTGTAAGTCACAGAGAATAGCTGAAAATGGAATACTATCCTCTCAGTTGTACTTACCACAAAATTGTCTCCTTGATCAAGTAGGGCAATGGACTGCACATTAGCATTTGTAATGAGATGGTTCTTTATAAGTGTCCTAGTAGCTGAGTCCCAGAACTGCACTTTCCAGAAGTATCATCTGACAAGAAGGCCACGTCTCATAGAATAGACTTCTGCTTAGACACACTCATATACTACCTATTGACAAGCATCTTTGGAATACTGCTACCTGATTTGACAGCAAACAACAATAATATAGTCTATGGAGCCAGTGCAATGTGGGTACCAGAGAGATGCCCGCTGAGATTTTAGATGTAGTTTTTCTATCAAAATTTCTTTCAACCTAGATATTGTCTGGGATGATCTGAAATAGTTTTACAGACCCATCTTCACAGCCAACCAAAAGTTGAGAGCCTCTAGGGCTGGCACCTGTGCTCCAAATGCGTCCTCCAGAGACATCCACAGAGTGCTTGAGGTTTAACGCCTGCAAATCACACTCAATAACCTCTGTTGAGTTCAGCACTAAAGAGTTGTTGTCTTTTTGCCCAACATATAGCTTGAGACTCATGAGCTGGAAAAAATGTCTCCTGAAAAGTAGTTTGTTGACAAGCTATAAATTTCCACAGTGCCATCTGTTCTTGAAATAGCCAATCTATTTGGCTGTTGTAAGCCACATGGTGAATCCCCGATGGAACATAATTAAAGACATGAACTCAAAGGTATGATGAATTCATCTGTTCTGGTGGATGAATGTTCTCCTATTTCTGCCCCAGCCCCACATGTATGTGAGCTGCCATGGTCTTCCTGTAAGTGCTCACAGTACCTATTTATAGTATATATCTTAATATATTTTTGAATGTGTTTCTTTGTATGGCTTTTTTAGTTGTTGCTAGATACTGCATTATGTACATAGTTTGTTGCAATCTACCAGTGTAGTCATTTTATCAGTTTACAGGAAGTATATAAACCTGAATTCCCTTTGTAGTCATTTTATCAGTTTACATGAAGTATATAAACCTGAGTTCCCTTTATGTCTTACTATCCTCCTCCCTTTATAATTATAATATATATATTTAGAGCCAGGAGTATGATAATTTTTACTTCAACTGTCAAACATAATTTAGAAAGTCTATTGTAGTTATCCTTATTTTTTTCTTGCCATGTTTTTCCTTCCTGGTGTTCCAGAGTTCTTTTTAAGTAATTTCGTTTAGCCTTCCTCTTAGGTTAGGTTGGCCTGTGACATAATCATAGTTTTTCTCTACTCATGAATGTGTTGATTTTTAGCTTCATTCCTAAAGAATATGTTCACTAGATAATGATTCCTGAAAAATGCTAGAAAAATGTACTATTTCTTACTGGATTCTGTGGTTTCTAATAAGAAATCTGTCATTCAAATTTTTTTTTACTGTAAACAAAGTTTCATTTTTCCCTGGTTGTTTTCAAGATTTTTTTTCTCTGCTTTTAGTTTTCAGAAGTTTAATTATAATGTATCTTGTGTAGTTGTTTGTGTTTATCATGTTGGGAGTTCACTCAGCATTTTGAATCTATAAGTTTATAGGTTTATGTTTTTTTCCAAATTTTAGTAGTCTTCAGCCATTTTTTCTTTCAGCCTGCCCACTTTCTTTTCTCCTTCTGAGACTTTGGTGACTTCAGTGTTAGATCATTTGTTATAGTAGCATAGGTCTCCAAGGTGCTATGCACTCATTTGTTCAGTTTTATTTCTACATGTTGTTCCGAATGGGTAACTTCTATGGTTCTATATAAAAATCCACTGAGTCCACCCAACCCATTCTTTCCATTTTACTGTTGAGCTTATCCAGTGAGCTTTTAATTTTGATTCCTGCATTTTCCCATTTTTATTTCCATTTGATTCTTCTTTGTCTTCCATTTCTTTGTTTGTGGTTTTATAGACCCTTGCTGAGATCTTCTATTTTTATTTTATTTGTTTTGATTATGTTAATAATTGGCTTATTGAAGCATTTTTATGATGGCTCCTTTACAATCTTAGACATATAATTTTAATATCTTTATTTTCATGTTGGTATTGTTTTTTGTCACTGATTTTCTTCCTGGTTCTTAGTATAGTAATGATTTTTGACTAAAACATCTGCATTTTTGAAAGTATAAGACTGAAATCTTATTTAAACTTCAGGTTAGCTGAATTCCATTGGCTCCTTCCATTGTAGCACATAAGGGGTCCAGAGGGTGCTGCCTTGTTACCGCCTGGTGGGAGTAGGCTCCCCAGTTGGCCTCCATGAATACCATAGGAAGGGATTCTTCATACCTGTTGGACAGGTAGGGAAGTTCCAGCTCCCTACATGGTTTTCACTGGTTTTCACTAATACTTTGGTGAGGGTAGACTTATTACCAAAGGGCAGTGATGAAAGTTCTGACTCTTCATTTGGTCTCTGCTGATACCCCTCTGGCAGAAAGGTAGTGGTAAGGGGACTCATTACTACCATATGTTGATAGATGTCTAGATTTCCCATATGGTGTCCACTGACATCATGGGGTAGAGAGAGATTTGTTACTGACCTGTGGGAATGAAAAGGTGAACATCTTAACTCTCTGCTTGGTCTTTTCTGGCATTACCACAGGAGGAGGTTAAGTGCCTTATTTCAGGTTGGCAAACGGGAGGTCTAGACTCCCCACTCAACCGTGGCTTTATATTTTTTTGTCTGTGATATTTGACTGGATTAAGCAGTCATTATCTAAAAGTTTTCTGTCTTGCTAAGCTGCCCCTTTGTCAGTTCATTGGCTGGATAGAGCAGGTTTGGGCGGAGCTCTTCTGGTCTGGGCTCATTGGTGTATTTATGGGTTGCTGTTTGTTTATTTATTTATATTTCTAAGTATGGAATGCATGAAGAAAAAAGAGAATCTGTAGGGTTAACCACCATATCTTTCTTTGGGTTCTGAGGTCCCTGACTTTTCTGTTTTCTTCTCTACACCTTTTCAGTATCTTCTTGTTTGTCTTTATATCTAATATCCAGGGATTTTAGTTGTATTTGTGGGAGGAATAGGGAAACGTATACCAACTTCAACTTCTTGGAAATAGAAGATCTTAAAACAATTAAGTATTATATTTTGGGGAAAGAGTTCTTTTTGTTAATAGTTGGTGAAATATGGCTTCTAGATCTATTGAGGTTTCCTTATCCTTTTTCTGATCAGTGGGCTATTATTGTGTGTGTATACAAATTAATTCCTTAAAGATAACTAGACTCTCAAAGCTTAAAAAATAAACTACTATCGATTTGACTCAGCAATAAATATACAAAGTATAGCAGAAAGGGAAGCATGATCCCTGCCCTGTAATCTGTGGCATTTTAATTAAAAAGCATATGTTTACTAGAAGTGTATAGCTATTGCCCTGGCCAGGTAGCTCAGTTGATTAGAGCATCATTTGCTACACCAAAAATGTTGTGAGTTTGATCCCTGATCAGGGCACATATCTAGGTTGTGGGTTCCATCTCTGGTTGGACACAAATGGTAGGCAATCAATCAATGTTTCTCACATCAATGTTTTTTGCTCTCTCTCTCAAAACAAACAAAAAAACCGAAACAATCAATAAACATGTCATTGGGTGAGGTTTAAAAAAAGCTTACAGCTGTTAATGTATTAATGGAATCAGATAGAGTCCCAAGAAATTATGTTTTAATAGGTGCCTTGCTCAGCCGAGACTGGGGCTACAAAAGAAATATCTTTAATTTCTGCACATTTTCAATTTTTAAAATTTTATTTACTTTTAGAAAGAGGGGAAGGGAGGGAAAAAGAGAGGGAGAGAACCCTCTACTTGGGGATTGAATCCACAACACAAACATGTGCCCTGACAAGGAATCAAACCATCAACCTTTCACTTTGCAGGATGACGCTTAACCAACTGAACCATACTGGTCAGGGGTGCATTGCATTTTGTTTACCACCTCTCTTAAGATTCCTTAGGCTTTTTGGCCTAACCATTGTAAATAGTCATATGTCTGACACAATTAATCTTTATTGGCTGGGAAATTAATTTAATTGTGTAAATAGCTCAATAAAGTTTTTGAGGACTCACCCTCAATATTTATGATATCATCTCAAAGTACTGCAGAAGTCTTTAATTTTATAAATTTATGCATTGACTACAGGGTATGCTCTGTATAAGAAGTCCCAGTTCATGGAAGAGACAGGAGAGCAGCTGACTCATAGACCATTCTTCAGGCAACTATCATTTTATGTGCATCTGCGCTACAAAGGCATCTGATGATTTTAATTGAGATGGAAACTAAACAAATAAGTTTTAAGGCTGACAAATTTGGTACTTACTTTGCCTGATGGCAAATATAATAATTTAACCTGAATGGATACTTAAGATGACTATGTGACCAACTTCTGGTCACAAAGAAATGAGAACTCAGGGTCAGGGTAAAATGGTAGAAATAGAGGAGCTAGATGTAGTAAGTTGATTCTGAGCAGATTTTCCTTATGGCTTGATTTAAAACTTTTTGATAACCTTAATTGTGAATCTTCTTGTTATGTTGCTTCAGTGTTTTTATTTTACTTTATTTTCCCTAATTTATCATTAGTATTTTGGTTGAGTTTAGAATTAAGTCCTCAGCCATATGTGGACTTCTCTGAATCATGACCAAAGACTTGTAGATGGTAGAGCTAAAAAGTGTTTCATATGAATTGTATACTGCATTTACTAATTAGTTATTACTCATTATCTACCCACACAGTGTTTGTTCAAAGTTTTCTTTACTAGTCTGTATTTCCTTGCATTGCTTGAGAGACTTAATAACAATTGTTATGTTATTTTTAAAAATCCCTTTTTAAAATTATGTAAAATCCTAATGAGAATCATCATAAAGCACAATAAAGAGAATTATCCTTCTGAGAAGCAGCTTGAATTGCTGGCATTGGATTTGTAATTTGAACATGCTTTTGATTTGGAGTTTGTATTTGAAAAAAAATTGGCTTACATTGATTTATGTGATTGTTGTGTCTCTCACAACAGCTCTTACATCAACCCTAAAACTTTAATTTCAGATGACTACTAATGTCTGAGGTGTTCCATCCAGGGCCTCAAAAGTGAATTTGTGTATTCCACATGGTCTGTATTTTATGTACTCTTATTTCTGATCACCAAATGTTGTGCAAACTACTTTGTGTGACTCAGTAACAAATAATTTTAGTTAAGTTAGTCAGAAAAATGATAATGTATATAAATTTTACATGTCTAGAAAGAGGCTCAGTCAATATCATTAACTAATGGGTATTTTAATAAGATATGTGGTCTAATGATCTTCTAGTCATAGTGAAAATGTCGGTATGTTCTTTATCTTTTGTGACAAATGTTGTCCCTTATTATGTTATGTTATTGATCACCCAAGATTTTAATATACGTCTATGTGGTTCATACATGAGTGTTCCAGATATTTTTTAATTTTTAAAGATTTCATTTGTTTACTTTTAGAGAGAGGGAAAGGGAAGGAGAAAGAGAGAGAAAAAGAAATATCAATGTGTGGTTGCCTCTCGCATGCTCCCATCTGGTGACGCCTGCAATCCAGGCATGTACCCTGACTGGGAATCCAACTGGTGACCTTTTGGTTCACAGGCTGGCACTCAATCCACTGAGCCCCAGTAGCCAGGGGTTACAGATATTAAAAAAAAAATTCTTTTATCAGCTTCATCAGATGTTTTATTGATATATTTAATACCATTTAACCATGCAGACTGAAATGAGATCATTGCTTTTCTAGCTCTAAAAGATAAAACAGAAAGAGAACATATGCAGTTATTTTTATAAAGACAGACCACAGAATGAAGAAAAAATTGTTTCAAAATAAATAATTCATATCAATTCAGTAGGCAATATAATGGAAAATTAGCAAAATACCCAAATAGGCATTTCTCAAGAGAAATCATTCAAATAATGTACAAGTATATGAAAGATAATCAATTTCACTGGCCACCAGGAAAGTGCAGATTAAAAGCATACCCCAGAAGAATGGATAAAGTAAAGGTTGAAGATGCTAAGTGCTGGTAAAGCTGAAGAGTGACTAGAATACTTATTCATTGCAGGTGGTAGTATATATTTAATCACTCACTTTGGAAGTCTGATTTGTAGTATCTACTAAATTTGAACATCTCCAACACTTGGTGTTTTTGTTTTTGTTTTTTTTTTTAAAGATATAACATGTTAAATGCTTATGATTAAAAGCAAACAACCTTTTATAAAATAGGGATATGTATCATTATGGTATAGTAGAAGAAACTGAATAAGCAGGCAGTGGACCCAACTTCTAATTACTTTTTTGTCCTTTTGGACCTGGTTGAACTGGGCAAGTCTGAGTCTCAGTTTCTGCTCTCTAGGATTAACACTTTACCTGCCTGATGGCAGAGGGATAAACTCTGATTGCTTGGCTCCTTTCTAACTTTTAGATCTAAGATGCACCACCTGGTGGTACTGGGAAAGCTCTTAAAGTAATGATGACCTAACTTATTTATGCCATCATTAATTTCCATCCTTTGCTCTGTTTACATGTCCAATTATAAATATGACCCCTAATACACAATAAAATGTTTTCATGTATATAGCAGAGCACAATCTTAATGCTGTGGCTCATAAGGGTACCTCACCTTACCTTTGCCCTCAAATTGATCTCTTGGTTTTCTTGGCGTTTGTTGCTCTGTAGCAAGGATGCTTTTCAGGAAATGCTCCATATTGGTAAAGTGGAGAAGATCTTTGTTTTTCTTAATATACTGTAGAGAGTGCAGAGGACAGAGTTAAAACTTTTGCTCCTATTTCTTTTAAGTACCTTTGAATCTTCTTAGCCAGAATGTGGACCTGAGAGTACTCTATGTAATTCTGCTTTTAAAATAAAACAAGACCTCTTTAAAGAAGATTGTTGACAGAGGACTAACATTCCAGCTCTACAGCTACCTCTGTCTTGGCAAGGAGTTTTTATACTTCTAAGCCTGTTTCCTCATTTGTAAGTTAGAAATAAAAGTAGTGTCTACCTTCCAAGGGCATGAGGAAGATTAAATGAGATGATGTCTGTAAGCCTCTTATCAGAACCTCTGCCATGGGGCAAGTGTGCAATAAATGTTTGCTGTTGCCTGTCTTGTAGGTAGCTCTGGTAGATTGCAATGTTAGAATATTTAGCATCAGGATCCATATAACTATTTCTTCATTAATGTAGTAAATATACCAAAACTCAGGTACAGAGAGCCTGGTACCTGGGCTATATCAGGGAACAAAACAAACATCCCTGCTCTCATGGAGCTTACGTTCTAGCAGGGGAAGAAAAGCAATAAGCAACAAGCATAAGTAAGTTATGTATTATGTTAGGAAGATAGGAAAAAGAAAAATAGAGTAAAGGAAAGCTGTTGAACATGGGATTAAGGGGGTTTCAAATTAAGATAGGCTAGTCAGTGGGGGGGCCCCATTGAGAAGGCAGACAAAAGACATGAAGGAGGCATGGGCACCAGGCATGCTCTAACTCCTGAGACCAGGCTTTCTCAGCCTCAGCACTGTTGCCATTTTGGGATGGATATTTTTCCTTGTTGTTGTGGGGGCTATTCCCTTTGCTATAGCAGCATATGGGCCTCTACCTACTAGTTGACAGTAGCAGCTCCCTCTCTTGAGTCTGAATCATCAAAATGTCTCCAGACACCTCACCCAGTGTCTTGATGGAGAAATATTGCTCCTGGCTAAGGACCACTGCCTGCAGGGAAAGAGTGTTGCAGACAGAGGGAACCCTTAAGAGGGGAGTGAGTGCATCTGATGTCTGAAGAACAGCAAGGAGGGAAGTGTGCTTGTATTGAGTGAATGATGGGAGGGGTACTTGGTGAGAGGGTGGAAAACAAAGGGACTGGGCTGTCTGGCTTTAAGTGAAATGGAGAATCACAGCAGAATTTTGAGCAGATCCAATTTTTTATTTTAAATGAATTACTCTGGATACCATGTTGAGAACAGGCTGAAGAGAAAGGCTTCACTCTGGGAAACTGGGTAGTATTACAGTAATCCAGGTAGAAGATGATGGTAATCATCATTACTGATGGTATGACAGTAATCCTGGCTTGTGCCAGGCTGGTAACAGTGTAGATGATCAGTGTTCAGGTTCTGCATATATTCTGAAAGAAGAGCAACAAGACTTCATAATGGATTGGTTGTAGGTGTATACCCAGGGAGGGGGAGAAGAAGGGAGGGAAAGGAGAGAGAGATAAAGGAAGATGTTGGCCTGAAAAAAAAAAAAAAAAAAAAGAATAGAATTGCTGTTAACCGAGGAAGAAGGTTTTGAGTGCAGCAGGCGTAGAAATAAGATAGGTTTGGGACATGTTGAGGTGGAGATACTTATTAGATGGCTAGTAAGCATTTGGATACATGAGTTAGAGATTTAGATTGGGGCTGGCAATAACAATTGGAGAGTCATTGACCGATAGATGGGATTTCAGGCCGAAGGCTGGATGAGACCCCCAAGGAAAGTGAATGTAGACAAAGAAGAGAGAAAACAGGACATAATCCTGGCCCTTCAATGTTAAGAGGCCAAGGAGAAGAGAGAGGAGGGATTAGTAAAGGAGACTAAGGAGGAACAGCCAGAGAGGTAGGAGAAAAACCAGAGGAGAAAGCGATCCGATGTCAAATGCTATTGTTGGATGGGTTCAGAGAACTGACCATTGTGTGAGTCATGGTGTGACAGAATTCTGTGATCTGGATGACTGGCATTGCCATCAACATCTACAACCACAAAATAAATCTCTGACTCATAATTAATGGGGATTTGGTTACAGACAGATGTATATGGAACATTTGCTTAGGAGTCAAGAGATCTAGAGTCTAATCTTAGATCTACCATTACAAACAGCTTCATGATTTTGGGCAAATTGCTTAATTGCTCCTTTAGTCACAAAATGTGATTTAAAATATGTATATTACCTATTTTCCAGGCTTTCTGGTTGGATCACATGAGACAATGTATATAAAGTGCCTTGACGCTGGCATGCGAACCCAAAGGTGCCGGTTCAATTCCCCAGCCAAGGCACATAACCAGGCTGCAAGCCAGGTCTCTAGCTAGGTCTGTAGCTGGAGGCAGGTGAAAGGCAACCATACATTAATGTCTCTCTCCCCCTTTGCCTTTCTTCCTTCCCCTCTCTCTAAAAATAAATAAAATCTTTAAAAAAATAAAATAAAATAGTACCTTGAAATTTATAAATTTTTATGTAAACAATGTATAAAGATATGCTATTGTTTATAACTCAAGAATGAATTGACCTTTAATGAAGAATAATGTTTTTAAGATCATGGACTTAAATTTTATGTTATATATTTTTATTAATTTTAATCATTTTTATTGTTCTATTACAGTTGTCCCAATTTCCTCCTCTTTGCCCTCCTTCACCCATCCCACCCCCAACTCCCACAGCATGAAAATATGGAACAGACTGAAAGTAACCATAGTGGAAGGGAAAGGGGGATAATGGTGGAAAGAGGGGCAAGGGACTAGAAAAAGAACATGGTTTATTTTTAAAAGATTTTATTCATTATTTTCAGAGAGAAGGGCAGGGAGGGAGGAAGAAAGGGAGAGACGCATTAATGTGTGGTTGCCTTCCACCTGCCATCAGCTAAGGACATGGCTGGAGACCTGGCTTGCAAACTGGTTATGTACCCTGACTGGGAATCAAACCAGCGATCTTTGGGTTTGCAGGCTGGCGCCTCATCTACCAGCCAGGGCTAGATATTTTGTTTTTAATAGTTAAAAAACTGAGATAATATTTTTATAAAAGTACTTTAAAAACAGTATTAAGAATACCATTGTGTAGCTTGCATAGAAACAGCACAATGTAAATTTGGGTAATAGGCTCTACTTGGGCATTTGAATTTAGTCTCTGAGTCTCAGTGAGTTTTACAGGTAGAATTCTGCTTAGCAATAATGTGTTAGTGGTGCATGACTGGAGCCACATTTGCAATCAATTCCTATACATGACTTAAAGCCAGGTAACCCACTGTCTTCCCTGTAGAATATAGGATTAAAAGAAAATATTGTCAGGTGTGGTTTAAGAAGCAGGCTGAGTGCCAAAGCAGCATATCACCTAGGGAGGCCCTAAACATTTGAAAAGGTCATGCACTGAAGCATTTAGTCTGTGATGAAGTCAGTTTTAATCAAGACCATGTGCTATACAAGTTAAAGTTAGTTACCTCTTCTGATGACTCTGGCTCCAAGTGAGACTTATTATGCTTCCTTTCCATGAGTTTAGAAAGCAGATCTCGTTCTCTTTCAGAGATGGGCTGCTCTCCCAGCAGAACAGCACTTATGCTTTGGTCCAGCTCACTGCCCTGGGAAACTGCTGACATGTGCAGTGTGATAGAGAATGCTTCCCTGAAATAAACTTTCAACCCCTGAGCAAGGAAAAGGTGAGGGGAGCAGTTCAGTTACCACTTCTAGGCAATTATTATTAAATCTTTAAAATAATAGTTTAAAAAAGTGGGGCTTGAAATTTTTTTATCTTTACTTGTCCTCACCATGGGTTACTCTTGTCAAATGCAATTATGGTGAGAGGGTTATGTGCTGATAATGAAATAGCCACAGAAAGCTATTCTCATAGGAAGACCACTTCTCTCCAGAATTCATACAGAGTTATGCATGCCTTTTGCCATATGCTGCCACAGGAAATTTGATCAGGCAAATCTTTCTGTCCTGACAGTGAGAACCAAAGACTACCAATAGGACTTGTGTAGATACAAAATGTTGCAAAGCTTATAGCATGAGAAATGGGGTCTGAATCACAGAGAAGAAGGGCAAAAAAGCCCTGCACATGTTATGAATACCTTGTAAAATGACCGCAGGAAGGTGGGATTGGAGTCATGGTGGAAGTCCTCAGCAGTGATGTGGGCCAGGCAGTGAATCAATAGCAGAATGAAGTTTCCCACAGATGCTAAACACTCTCTCTCAACAAACAGTGTGTTTTCAGCATTCTGAGTGGAGAAAATACCCAAACATGGAGAAAGCAACCTCAGGAAACATTTCCACTGCCTCTGTTTTTATAGTTTTATATAGCCTGGCAAATTACAGAAGTAAAGATTCAGAAGACAAAGGAAAAAATTGTTTTAGTTTAATTCTCTCAACAAATCATTTTATCATTTTATCATTTATCATTTTATCTACTGTCTCCCAACTTTTCTGTTACTTAATCTCATCTTACAGAAAACAAACTGTTGGAAATTCAGAGCAAAATTGCTCAGTTATCTGTATTAATTTTTTTTAAATCAATGTTCTCTAGTCATTGTTTCCTTATGCAATGGTTCTCAAACTTCACTGTGAATAAGAATCACATGGGATTGATTCTATTCTTGGGGCCCATCCCAGAATTTCTGGTTCTGTGGACTTGAGGTGGGGCCTCAGAATTCCCATTTTTAACAAGCTCTCCAAGTGGTTGATGCAGGAGGCCCAAGGACCACAGTTGGGGGCTTCCAGGCTCTTTTTTGTCTTTCCTGACCTTATTGCAGCCAGGTTCTCAGGTCTCCTGTCTTGCCTAATGGATTTGGAATAACTCCCTCATTCATTCTCTTAAGGGGCAGTAGGTTGGCATGGAAAAGCCTTAGGTGATTAGAATCAGACAGCTGAGACCTATCCCTGATCAGCTGTGGGTGGCGGCAGACTAGTGGTTAAAAAACTAGTTGGGATCAAATACACCTGGCCAAAGTTTCAACTCTTACTAACACTATAGACAAGTTCTGGGCCTCAGTTTCCTAATTCATAAAATGTAGATAACAAGAGTACCCACTCCTTTGGAGTGAATTGCTGTAAGTTGTAAATGAGGTAATGCATGCAGGCACACAGCCAAATGCATGGCACACAACACTCAGTGAATCTCATCAGTACAATGGGGTTAAAGTCTTATCTATTTCATAGATAGCTTTGAGGATCACATGAAATATCACCTGGAAATATTCATATATGAATACATTTTGAGCTTACTAAATCCCCTAACAACCTACTAGTCAAGTATAAACCATTTCCTAGTCCTCTAACATTGATTAGCAGTTTGTCCTCTCACAATTCCTGTTTACCAGTGTACAGTCATACAGAGGCTTAGAGTTTCCACCAAGGCATTGACAGTCTACACATTTGAGGAACTACCAGGACAAGAACAATTTACATTCTTTTATGTGGAAAGATGCTGATAGTGCATGAATTCCTGAAGCTAGAACCATGACTCTTATGGGAAACATGCTTCTGGGACTACCAGCTTTGATGATGATGTTCAATAATAGGCACCAAGCCATTAGGATTCACTGGGCATAAGCCAAGACATATTCAATTCAGTGATTAGAGAAAACTCTTACATAGTGATATTTATTATGCCTTAGCTAAATGATTTATTACCAAGGGGGAATACAATATGTCAAACCTTGAGAGAGAAAATATTTTCTAACTTTTTATTTATTTATTTGCTTCTGTGTATTTTTATGCTATACCCTAGACTTCTAAAACTCTACATCTGGAACTCAATGTGAGGCACCTGATAGAAAAAGAAGTCTTGGAAGGCATTGTCTGAGGCTTCCATGGCAGGAAGATGAGAAGCAATCTGCAGGGTAATTTCTGGAGTCTGAAAAGAATAAAAGATGGAAGAAACAAAAATAAAGCCCACCCTTTTGCTAAAAATTTATCATGCAGCTCAGCTACATTGCACCACTAAATTAATGGGAAGTAAATGCACTGAACATCAATTTAAATTGTAAGAGGATAAGTCAATCCAGTATACATTATAGGAAAATGAAAAGAATATTTATGTGTCAGATATTTATGCTAACAACAAGAATGAGTTTACTGCTTTTCTAAGTAGAGGTAGGCTAGAGTGGCATCAGAGCTCTCAAGTCATGGTGCCTGGATTCTAACCTGCTCTGAACTTTTGGTTGTGTGACCTTGGGTAGGTTTCTTCAACCACTCTGTATCCCCCTCAATTTGAAAATGAGAAAAAATAATAGTATTAATATCTTTGTCATGGAGATTTTGGTGAATATTAAAAGAGTTAATTCATGTAAATTATTAGAACATTTTCTAGCATGTACAGAATACTTAATTTATTCTGTTATTAATATCATTTGAGAGATTAGACTTTAGATTGGTAAAATGATTCCTGTCTTCCTTAAAAGAGAGACTAGAAAGTTCCCTGCTCCAGGTATTTAATCCTAAGGGGAATATTCACCACCTCAAACCTTCCTTCCTGGTCACCCTGACTTCCTTGGCTCCAAAGATGAAAGAGAAGCCAGAAACCACACTTACATGAAGCTGGGGGATGAGGAGGTGCAGGATAGAGAGGCCATACTGGTAAACCACAAACTCCCTGGCAGAAAGGTCTGTGGGTTGCACAGTTATTAGCTCTTCCTTAGGCATCTTCAGAGGTTTTGGAAGACCCTGCAAAGGGCTTTTTGGGGCTGTGTAGATCAAGAGAAACCAGTAATGATTTCACTGACTTTTATACAGTAATGATATATTAACAACAATGACAACAACACAATTCAGCTTGGGTAAAGGTCTATGTCTGTCCATCCATCTATCCATCTACCTACCCATGCATCATCCTGTGCTGTACGTGCACTGTACTTCAGGCCCTCCTTCCCATCTTCATGAAAAAGTAATTGAGTCCCATTCAATAGGAACAGAGGAGCCATAACAACAGAATGAAGGTCCCCAAAAGATGACAACAGATTTTCTTCTCTTTCACAGGGTTGTTTGGATGCATTAAATGTTTTGTATTTAGAACTGGGTCTGGTGTACAGTAAGGACTCAGTAAATGTTAGCGGTATATATTAGCAATCTTCTCCACAAAATTGTCCCTAATGGGCCTTGGCTTTTTGAATGTTTCCTATTATCGTTTTGTTCTTGAGAGCACAATGACAAAAGGCTTGGGTAGAATGACATAGGAAAGAATGATGAACAATAAATCAAAAGACCTGAGTTTTGGTCTAGGTTCTGTGAGACCCTGGGGAAGCCACTTAATTCTTTGAACATCAGTTCTCTCATTTACTTAAAAAAATAAGTTAATAATTGTACACTATCTTACAAGACTTTTGAGAGTAAACAAGACAGTGTGTTTAAAATTATTTTCAACATAATAAAATCAATATAATTGTAAAACAAATAAGATTCAATAGGGTAGGAGCTCTCAAAGGAGGGGTTACCTCCATGCCCATCCTCTTCTTGGTTTCCCCCAAAGGCAGACAGAATTAATACTAAGACTGGTTATGTTCTGGGGCCATGCCAACCAAGAGGCAAAATCAGGGTTTAATTGTATTGTTCCTTATCACTAGGTGACCTCATTCTCCTACAAAGCCTTCTCCTGCTTGTCTGATACAACAAAACATAGGGTCTGCATCTCCCTTTTGGTACTGCCTTTACAGTGTTGGACAATTTTTCCTATGGGGAAGAAAGCTGAGAGCACAGGCTCTGGTGTAAGACTCCCTGGGACTGAATTCCAGCTGAACTCCTGAGCTACTACTTACTTGACTTATTCAGAAGCTTCATTTTCCTTATCTATAAATGAGTAACAGCACCCAGTTCACTGGGCTGTTATAAAGATTAAGTGTGCAAACATATCCAAAGATTTAGAATAGCACATGGCATATTATACAGTACTCCATAGAAATGTTTTTCTTCTTTTGATGCTTTTTCTTACAATTATTTACAAGTGTAAAACCATGTTTAGCTTGTGGGCCATACAAAAACAGATAGCAGTCTGGAATTGGCCTGTGGTTCATAGTTTGCCAACCCCTGGTTGAATTCAAGGATGTTTATAGAACTGTGCTTACTAGTAGCCTGCATCACAGTCAACAGAAAGCAATGGTACTCCTTTCCTATTAGTCAGTCCTCTTTTACCTGGGAGATGGGTGAGTTGAAGTAGACTTGACTCTTCAGTGCAGGCCAGCCACATTTTGTTTTGATTCATAATTTCAAGGCTATTGATAATGTGATCTGTGGTCCCTTTTGGGAGACAAGGTCTTCTCTCTCTTTGTCTCCTCCTTCTCTCTGTGTCTCACTTTTTTCTTTTTTCTTTTTTAACAGTAATTCCTTGTGACATGTGGCTAACCAGAATGGGGTAAAATCCCAAGATTTAAATTTAGTGTTTAGTGGGGCTGTAAAAGGCCTTCAAGAATTCCCTTTTGGAAATTGTCCAAATTATTATTACAGTGGGCTTTGATTCCCACTTGTTATTCCTTATATGAAAAAATCCCTTGGGACTCTTAGGGTGGGGGTGGGAAGAAAGGGGGTGATTGGCAAGGTAGCATTCTGGCTGACCTAGTCCCTGGGGGCTACACCACTGACTACCTTCAGAAGGCCATGATACTTCCAAACAAGCTACTAGGAAAAGGCAGTTACCAGGCTGGTGATGCACTTGTCCTTGCAGGTCAGCTCTCTCCTTGTAAGCTTGGGATCCGATATCTAGTTTCTTGAGGGTAGAAAGGAGAGGTAAGGTCCACATGATGCCAGCTTGATCTGTATTTGAACAGAGGGAAGAAAATAATTGCTGAAATAAGGGTGTAGAACTGTGACCAAAGTCTGGAACAGTCAGATGGGGCATCAGGTGTGACAGACAGTCTCTAAGATGGCCCCCGAGATCCCCCCATGTACATCCGTGCCCCGGTGTAATCCCCTCCCCTTGAGTGTGGGTTGGATCTAGTGATTCACTTCTACTGAACAGAATAAGGCAAGGGGGATAAGATCAATATACAACAAGACTGTGACTTCCATCTTTTTCTTTTGCCCTTTCTCATTTGCTTATTCTTAAGGAAGGTAGCTGCCATATTGTGAATTACCCTATGAAGTCCATGTGGCAAGGAATTGATGTCTCTGGCGAATAGCCAGTGAGTACTTGAGGTCTGACAATAGCCATAAGCATGAACTTAGACTCCGCAGTTAAAACTTGAAATGAAGCCCTAGCCTGACACCTTGATGTAGCCTGTATCAGGTCTTGAAGACCCTGAGCCAGAGGCTCCCACTAAACTGCATCCAGATTTTTGACCCACAGAAACTGCAAGATAAAAAAATATTTGATGTTTTAAGCCACAGAAATTTGGGTTAATTTATTATGAAGCAATGTATAACTAATACATTGTGTTTCTCTATGTTCTTCCTAAAGAACTATGATAGCCACACTCTTATGGTACCTGAAGGCATAATTGTAGTATTAGAACTTATTGAACATAACCAAGATTGGCAGCAGAAGGGCATGTGGTGCCAGTGAGCAGCCTTACCTGTTCCTGGCCCCCAATCCTCCAACCTGAGGCCTTGGCTTTGAGCTGCCCTTAGCACTGCAGTGAGGCTCTTTAGGAAAGGGATCAACAGTGGGCAGGCAGCCACCTGGTCCCTGAGAGAAGTGGTGACTGTTCCATAAAATCTGTTACCAGGGTAATTCTCCAAACACACAGGGGTTCCTGAGGCAACAATCTAGAGTGAAATAGAATTGAGTTCCATTCTTGGTTGGTACCTGTCCCACATGGCTTCTTTGGGAGCTTCCCTCTGAAACCCCTATCAAAGATGGATGTACAGATCTCTTTGGCCACATCAGAGGTTGTTACCTGGGTGTGCAAGAGTTGGAGGTGGCTCAGCTCCCGTTGATAATGCAGCTTGCCGAGGGCCCTGTCTAGAAAGTTCTGTCTCTCTTTCATCACTGCCTGAAGCTCATCAGAGAGATGCCGAACCACCTACAACTCAGGAAATGTAATGCCCAAATTAAAATGGAGTTTCTTTCTCTTTCCTCCTGCTTGCTTCCTTCCCAGCCCATCCACTGCTCCTTGGGCCTACTTATCCCTGAGTATGACATTGCCCTAAAGAGCTATGTCTGATGATGTGGGAAGTTGTGTTCTTCCCACACGGGTCCTTTTGTTAGCCTCTGAGCCTCACCTTCCTGGGAGGGTTCCAGACCTGTGGGCCCTGCTGTAGCCACACCTCTTTCTTCTGGCCCTGCAGCTGGCCAACTGCTTGTCTGAGCTTTTCCGCTGCCTGTTCTAAACTCTGCAGGACGTTCCACATGCCTAGTGACACCTGTGCCTCTTGTTCCCACTCCTCTCTGTCGGCTGCAAGGACAGAAAAAACGGCTGCATGGTGGTGGCCACCTCTAGAGGTAGGGAGAAGAAAAACAGTTTTTTGGAGCTGGGGGAGCCTGCCTACTCAGAGCCAGGGCCTGGCTGGGAGGCAGGGAGGTGAGCACATTCCCAGGGTAGGAGGGACTCCTTACTGGGCAGCTGTGGGTGGTAGCACCACTCCCAGATGGTTTCTGCTTTGGGGATCTGGGCCCAGGGGATGCTTTTGCACCTTGGGAAAGGAGGCGCCGCTCTGGGCCGTTTTGCGAGCTCAGGGCTCTGGATCTCCTCTGGGTTTCCTGCAGGCAGTGGGACTCCAGGGCCACACAGCTGTCCTTGATGACCTTCAGCTACACAGGATAGGAAGCACAAAGGACTGGCCATGGAAGGGAAGGCAGGAACTCCTGGCTGGCTGGGCATCTCATGTTGGCCCCTCCTCCCTCCTCCATCTTGCTGAGACACTCAGGTGTGACTGAAATCTAAGACCTGGAGCTGGGGAACCTTGGGGCTTGTCTGTCCTGTGATGGGTTCCACTCCTGTGGTCAGGGGAAAAGAAGGGCTCCACATTTCCCAGGGAAATATATGCAGTCTGGGTGGACAGGTAAGTGGAGACCGTGATGGTGCTTCTGGGCCTCACCTGCCGCCTGGCATCTTTGCCTGGAGTGGCGAGGAGCTCCTGGCCCAGGTCCCCCAGGTGTTCCACTAGCTGCATCTCTTCCTGCTCCTGGCGGTGCCAGTACTGCTTCCGGGCTCTCAGCTCCCTGTCCAGGGTGTCCACCTACCACAGGCAGTTCACTTAGTGCTCATAAGCTATTTCTCCTCACAGTCCTACATAGTCTGCCCGAAGATCCCTAAAGTTGTTCAAGACATGGGTCTCCCCTACCCTTGGGGACCCATGACTGAGGTTGGTGAGGCTGTTGACTCATTTTTAAATGGAAAAATAACAGCAATGCACCTTCTTCAAGCTCCTCAGCCCTTTCCCCCTCCTTCTAACACCTGGACTCCCAAAAGTCTCCTGTCCTCCAGCCTTCTTCTCACCTTTTCCTTGAAAGGCCAGGGGAGATGGACACATGGCAGTGAGAAATTGTCCTTACTTTCTACATGCCCCCTTCATATTCATCTGTGAAACTGAGTTGGGGCTAGAATTTAAATTTCTTGGCTTCTAACAAGAACTTTTGCAACCCATCCATCTTTGTTTCTGAAGCTGTAATCAGACTGAGAATGTATGGGAGGGCTCTTAATCATTTTCAATTCCTGGATATGTTCCAAGGGCTGAATTACTGCAGCAACCTCCTGATGGGGCATCCTGCTCCAGCCTGGCCCTGCTCCCATCCATCCTCTCTGCACTGCTGCCAGAGGAAACTTTCTAGAATGCCAATTATTTATACACTTGCATAAGCACAGAAGTGTCTGAGAGGGGATGTGCCAACCTGTTAACAGATATTGTGCTTGTTGGGAGAGATGGGAGGGGAGGGGCTTGGTGTCTGGCTCAGGAGCACAATGTGGGATGCTGGTGGCAGATGAGTGAGGAGGAATGGGGAGGAAGGAGCTTTGGCTTCTTCATTTACATACTTAAAATGTAGTAGGGTTATAAACAATTTATTTTCCTTCTGCATTATTCCACATTTTCCAAATTTAAAGGTCTTAAAAACATTTATATCTGATCCTATCCCAAGTCTACTTAGAATCCTTCAGTAGCTCCCCATGGATCTCACAATAAAAGTCCTAACTCGTGTCCTCAGCCAAGCCCACAAAGTTGTTTCTGATTCTTTGCTGCCTTCCTCACGGGCCTCACCCACTGCATTTGCCCCCACACCTTCCTCCTTCTCCCAGAGCATCTGTGGTCTCATTCCTGTCCCCTTGGTACTTGCTGGTCCCTAAGGCCTTTCTCTGATGCCTTCCTCAAGTTTTGGCCCTGGTGGTGCCTCTTTAGGGGTCCTTGCTTGTGGACCTCTTTAGGGGTGGCTGATTTAGATGGTCCTCATCTGCCCTCCCTTACTACTGCTGGAAATTGTGATCACAGAAAGAACCTATGGCCAGTCAGTTAGTTCCCTGAGGGTAGGAACCCTGTCTAATTATCTTTACATCTCAGCACCTAACACAGTCCTGGAACACAGAAGGTTCTCAATGTGCATTTGCTAAGTGAATAGAACAATCTCCTACATACCAGCACAGGGTCTCTCACTTCCCGAGGCAGGGCCTCCAGCACTTGGACAATGGGCACCACCACTCCAGAAGAGGGATCCGTGTGAGCTCCAATGACAGGTCCACGTTCCCCAGTCAAGGGGTCTATGGCTTGAGCTCCAATCGAGATTGGGATAAGACCTAGGGGATGCCAAGCCCACCACTGGCTTTAGCAGTCAGTGATGGGGAAAGCAGGAGGAGCACTCATGGGAAGACAAAAACATGGACGGAAGGGAGCTAAAAAAGCCCTTAGAGCACCTTGTACCCTTTGAGGGGCTCTGAGCTGGATTGAAGTACTTCCTGGTGGCCACAGACCCTGAGGGTTGGGATGAATGGTGTGTTTCAGAAGTGCTGATCTTTAAATGGACCCAATTTTCTCAGTGGGAGATTAATGACCCGGGGTCCTGGGGTTCTGGAATCTCTGAACACCTTTATTTTGGGTTTCAGCAGTGCTAGCAGAAGCATCAGAATGACCCCATTCCATGATTCATAAGGGAATGAATAGGCTGCGGTCCACCTCCCCAGATTTATTGGGGTTTCTCTCCCAGGGATAAGTCACATTCCCAGGGCTTTCAGAGGCCCCAAGTCTCCTCTTACCTTTGCCGCTGGCATCTTCCATTGAACCTGCCAGTGGTGTGGCATCGGTAGCATTTTTATCATATTCCATGCCCAGGATGGGCACCATGAGCCCTGAGCCCTCGGGGTCTGGAATCTCCATCCCATACAGGAGCGGGACCCACAGCTCTGTCCCAGGATAGTACATTGTTCCTAACACAGCAGGCAAGGGCACAGGGAGAAGGAGTTGAGGATCAAGTACCACATGGAGGGTCTTCCAGGTTCAAAGGGCTACATCCCTGACCAGAGAGCCTTCCCATAAAGATTGCAGTTGTATCCTTCGGGCCCAGCTCAGCAATTTAAATTCAGAAAGGAAGAACTTAATGGTGTCAAGATTTTGGGGGAAGCAGAGAACAATTTCTAGACTACACTGAAAAGGTAGAAGAGAAGAGGACAAACATTCATGAGCCCCCACCGTATGCCAGAACCTTAGCGAAGAACTCCATGTAAATATATTTTCTTTGGTTCTACAACTCAACCTCTAAAGTATGTATTATTTTAATCTTTATTTTAAAGATGGTAAAAGAGATAGAATGAAGTTTAGTAACTTGCCCAAGGTCAAAGAGTTCATAGATAGTAGGGCAGTTCTTCATACTCAAATCAGTTCTGACCTGAAACCCTGGGTCTTTTTGTCACACCCTGGACAGAAGAAGGCTTCTAGAAAGAGTGAGTGAAGTAAGCTCTGGGGAGATGTCACTCCAACGTCCTGTTCCTGGCTCTCCTTGTGTGGGAGAGCATGAGGGTTTAGGTGGGCTCCTCTCCTGAGTTTGTTAATGGGAAATGAAGGCTGTTACAGGTATACAAATGAGAAGAGTTGAGAACTCAGGAGACTCAGGCTTTATGCCTGGCTCTTGGGCCATAGCAAGTCATTGACTCCCTGAAGTTCAGATTCTCCAATGTGAAATGGGGACTGTAACACCTGTTATGGTTTGGGGAGCCTACGAAATAAGAGAATATGCACTTTACAAACATAAAGTGTAAGACCCAATGAAAATGGCAAGGGATTACATGACAGATACAGCCAAGCATCCATGGGATCCGGGCATGAAGAACCTGAATTCCTTCTCTCTTCTCTTATGTGGGTTATGGGGGTGCAGGGCTGCAGTCCTGTTCCTGAGCTTATAGGCTGGAGGTCAGAGAAGCACCAGGTCATTCTGGGCCTGGGATTTCAGAGCCTGACAACATTTGGCCCAGGTCAACATGTACCTATTTTGCCACCAGTGGTCTCAATGTCACGCGCTGCCTGCAGCTGTCTCTCTAGTCTGTGAGCCTGCTGCAGGATGGGGTGCAGGCTCAAGGCCAGAGCCTGTCTCATGTCCTGGATGGCAGCTTCCAGAAGCCCCTGTGCTGGCCTCTGCTGACACTGCCGGAGTGCTGCAATCACTTGCTTCTGGGCCACCAGCACATTGGCATCCAGCAGGGCCTGTGGTCCTCCCATATGGGGCACTGTCCGGCCTTCCTGTTGGGAAGCCCCCTGGAGCCGGACTGTCTTCCTGCTCAGCTGCTCCACAAAGTTGTCACCGGGCAGCAAGAGGTTCCCCGAGGCATCTCGCAGCCCTCCCAGTGCCAGCACCTGACCTGAAAGTGGGAACCCAAGAGGTGGAGATGGGGAAGGGATGCAACAGAGATGCAGGCAGATAAGGCATGAGGGAGACCCAAGGTCTGAGGGCAGAATGTGCAACAGGGGAGGGAGAAAGCAGAAGGACAGTACGCAGTGGTGGCAGAAGGGGGAATGATGCCCCTCTTGGTTGAAAATATCTATTTACTTTTATAACAGAACCAGCTCAGTTCTCTTTTTTCTTCCTGGGGCACTGGGCCTGAGCTGAGGAAGTGGTGAAGTGAGCAAGGAAGGAGGAGGAGGTTGGGGTAAGAGACAGACAGAGAATGGTGGATGGAGTGGCATGGCCAAGGAGTCTGGGTCAGAATACCTGGGGCTGAGAGGGGAAGATTGGGAAGCCAGGCCAGGCAGGGAGGAGAGGTGGGAGGACAGCACTGAGGACTGCCAAGGACCTGTGTTTTCTTCCAGCCCGACTCCCAGGATTGGCGAGATGCCTCCTGTGACTGGATCCTCCATGGGGCCCCCCAGCTCCAAAGGGGCCAAGGTCTTGGTGAGGGGATTGCAGTATGTGCCCCCAAGAGTGAGCCACTGCCTTGTTTGGGGGTGGAGAGTCACAGCCAGCACAGGCACCTCGATGCCAGTAACGGGGTCTGTCATGAGAGCTCCCAGCTGTGAGGTCCTTCTTGGCTGCAGGACGGGCAAGTGGGTGGCTGCTGGGGAGCCTGTGGCAGGACAGGTGGGATAGGGCACATAGGGGAGGATGGGAGCTTCCGATGTTCGCACGCTACCTGGACAAGGAGACAGAGAGGTGTTGATAACCTTGACATACCAGCCTTTTTCCCTTGCCCTGCAGAGCAGGGTCAGAAAATGGCTTTGGGCAGCATTAATGTTCAAGTGAAGGGGGCAAAGGTGTTGCTCTGTTGGTCACCAAGCCCTGCTGTGCATGGAAAGAGCCCTGCTTCCTGTACTGTGCCCCTAGGGATTAATTCCAGAGGGCCCCAGTGAGCCCTGGACTGGCTTGGGCATTTCAGTGGTCAGGGTCTCACCAGAACTGAAGTCAGTGGTAGGCACCAGGGTAGCTGCCTGCAGGTCGTATCCCAGATTGCCAGCCTCCGGCAGCACCCGCCCAGTGTCAGGGTGAACAAAGTAGCCAGTGGGTATGGGCCCTCTGTGGCCACTGGCTGGAAGCATTGAGCAGTTGGCACTCGGGACCATCAATTTGGTGATGGGATTCACACTGATGTCATCAGCGCCCCCTTCTGGGCCTGCTGAAGCTGCAGGAAAGCAAAGGCCTGCTCAGCCTCGTGTTCTGAGGCCCGTGAATAAAGCAGGCTGGGGCTTGCCTGGTGATCAGGAGAAGTTGGCAAGAAGCCCACCACAGTCCCTTCAGCAGGTGCTCCTGAAACCAAGACTCCACATTCAAAACACAACTCTATGATATTATACTGCAGGGTGACAGCAGCTGGAAAAGCTCTGGGAGGTGATGATGACAGATGTGATTGGGGAACTCTCTGAACTCAGCACCACCGTATGGTTCCATAGGGGATTCTTTTTCTCCTCTTGCTTTCCAGGCAAGTCACCAGCATTTTCAAATGTGGCTTTTTGCATGCATCTGTCAAGCTTTTGCTCTCAGAAAGTGTTACCTTATATGTAAATTATTATTTGTGATGGTTTGGTTTGTTTTCTTCTCTGTTCCTCTCATTTCAGAGCCCCCCACCCCCACCTTCCGTAACACAGACACTCACCCAGAGCACTGCACAGGAAGCCCCTCCCAAACTTGGGGGTTTCTACTTTGTTTTGTCCTCCTCCTCCCTTCCTTTTCTGCACAGGGTCTTGGGTGTGGAACTTGAGTTTTTGCAGAGCCTATCACCCAGACTGCAAGGCTAGGTTTCCTGGGGCCCCTGGCTTAGGCTGAGCAGGCTCACCTGGCAGCAGCAGCTCCGCCCCAGTGCCTGTACCCAGGACACCCCAGGCTTTCACGCGGTGGCTCTCCTGCAGTAGGGCCCAGGACAGGTGGCCTAGGGCAGCGTCCAGCTGAGTGACTTCCCTGCAGTGAAATGGAGGAGGGCTCATCAGGAGGAGGGGCAATTCCCCATGGAAAAAGTGCACTTTGCTGGGGTCAGTTCCAGGATCCCGTGAAATCACACTCCTTCCTTCCCTGGTACAGATCTAAGTCTGACTCAGATTCATCAGGTACACACCCTTCTGGGTTCTGCTCAGCCCCGGAGGACTTCTCGGGCCAGGAGTCTGTCTGTGCCTTCAAGAGCCGCTGAGCCGCCAGCAGTGATGAGCAGAAAGAGGCCCACTGCTCCTGCCTGGCACGGAGGTCTTGGTGAAGGAGCATCAGTTGATGACTAAGGCTTGCTGCATACTCGCCCGCCAGGTGCCGCCTTCGCCAGGCCTCCTCCTCCGCAGCCCTGGCCGCTGCTTCAGCAGCCTGGCCAGAGATGTCCCTGCAGACTTACCTGCACGGCCGTAGCCGCCAGGGAAGGCAGCCCCTGGGACTGGGCACCCGGCTTCTGGTGGGAACATTCTGGGCAGGCTCGGGGTGTGGCAAAGGGGTTGACACACTAATCCTCAGGGGGAGTGGGGCTAAAAGCCTTGGGCTGGGGAGCTGGAACTGTTGGGAGAGGTGCTCAGGAGAAAAGCCTCAGTAAGGGTAGGGGAGAGTCACATTTGGACACAGGGACCCCTAGGGACAGCGTGAACACAGCCCAACCTGTTGATGTTCCCTCTTGGGGCTCCTCGGAAGCTGGTCTTTGGAGGCTGGGGTGCCACGCTCAGCACTCCACAGTTGCCGGAGAGAACGGGCTTCGTTCACAAGCTTGAGGCAGAGGAGTTTGAGCTGTGAGTGAGGAGAGAGTAGCCCGTGAACCCTCGGAGCTGCCTGGCCACTTGCACTGCCTTGATCGCAGCGCCCCCTGCTGCCAGTCTGTGGAGGGACTCCAGGGAGCAAAATGCAGGAGACATCGGCAAGGGGCGGCTGAAGACTAGCAGAGGCAGGTCCTGGCAAGTTCCCGTTTACGCATTCCGCGTGGGTAACCCCTGGCTCAGTTTCTACCGCACTTCTAGTGTTACTTTTGTCTGCCACCTACTACCTGAATCTGTTCACTCAGTTAAGCTACTGACGACCAGGAATGGGGAGCTGAGAAGAAACTACAGAGGCAGCATGAGGCTGAGGCCCTAGTTCTCGTAAAGCTCAGTCATAAATTGAATCTGAAATCTATTCCCCTCTCGCAGAGTATCCTTTTTTTCTGATTCATGGAGACTGTATGTCCCGTGGCTAACTTTCCCAGGGGTGAATGTTTCCAATTCCGCTTGCGTGTCCAGCCTCTCCACTTACCTCTTCCTTGGTCTGGCTGAGTTTGGTAGTCACTGACAGGGACTGCCTCACCAGGATCTCATAGAAGGTTTCTATGTCAAACCACTCCAGATCCACCTGCTCCTCAGCCTCCCAGTGTCCACCTAGGGAGGGATGGGAAGCAGAATTATTCTCCCAAAATGCAAATATGAACCTCCCTACAGATCCTCAATGGTCTGGACTACTAAAGTCTTTAGTCTTGCTACTAAAAATGTGGCCCTTTAGTGAGCTTTGGATTTGCTGATGAACTCATGAGAAATGCAAAATTCTAGGCCCCATCCCAGCCCTATTGCAGCAGAAGATTCCTAGATAATTTGCAATTACTACGAAGCTTAGACAAACAAATGAGTTCCAGTGCTGCTATCTGAGGACCATACTTGGAGTAGCAAGGGTATAAGGTGAAACACCTCAGCAAGACGCATAATGTCTTCTGCAATTTGTTTCTCTAGGTGGTAATTCCTAACTTGGTTACTTCATGCATGGTTATATTACTTCTCTTTTGTAAAATTTGTATTTAGATTTCTATCCCTGTCTGCACTGTGCACTCCTAGAATCTTGCAGTATTTGGCCTTCAATAAACATTTATCGAGCACATGAGTGATTGGAGAGGAATGAAACAATAGGTAATCTAGGAAGATGAACAAAGGAAGCAGGAGCTGGCTTTGTATTTTGGTGTCCCTCTGGGATTTTATACCATTTGTCACTCACCTTGACCTCCCTCAACCCTGAAGTTTTCAGATTCTTGGTGTGATTGGCCCCTCCTCACTGACATCATGAGAGTTCTTGGAAAAGTATAGGCACCCAAGTTGTACTTTTGCTGATGCTCCCTGAAGGTGGGGTGGGGAGTGGCCGTTCGGGCCCAGCTCAGGCTGTGCCACTGTATCTATAGGGTACATAATGGGGCAATGGGAAGGAAAGGGGGGAGTGAGGGAGAAACATCCTTTCTGAAGATGCTGTGGTTAGGGAGTACCTCATCTTCCCTTGTTTGGGGTCATTCTAACAGCTGAGTCATCTCTGTGGCTTCCTCCTCTCTAGTTCATCTCGGTCTTCCACTTTATTGCTGGAGTAAAAATAAGTCTGACCAAGGTTTCTGCCTTGCTCAAAATTCTTAATGGGTCCCCAATGCCTAGAGGATAAAGTCTAAACTTAGCAGGGCCCACAAGACCTTCCACAATTCGGTCTCTCCCTCAGTTCCAACCCATTCCTATCCTTGCAACATGTGCAAGGCTCAAGGGTCCATGTTCAGTTCCCTGAACAGGTGAATGTTGGGTTCCCTGAGCAGGTGTCATACTTCTGTCCCTTTGCTCATAATATTCCCTTTCTCTTCCCCACCCATGCCCTCCTACCTCCCACTGCCCAACCCACCTCCCACTCACCAATGCCTTTGTTAGTACAAGGACTGCATGCATTCTTATATTCTCATATTTCAAGCCTCCTACAGGGATCATCTCTTCTGAAAAGTCTGTCATGACCCCTCAGGGAGAATAGTCAACTCCCCATTTGCAACCAGGTCACTCTGGATGCGCTTTCATCATAGCTCTGCAATGCTTGCTAACATTTATCTGTTTCCTGGTCTATATTCTCCCTACTAAACTTTGCCCACTAGAGGCCTAAGGCTATACCTTTGTCACTGTGGCATCTTAGCAACTATTATAATGCTTACTGAAAAGGTGACTCAAGACCCATTTACATGGGATTGGAAAGGTAGTCTGGAATAGTGGATAAGATGGTCCTTATCCAGCTTTACTCACCAGCAGAAGCAAGCAGAGCCCCAGGAGCAAGACAATCTCTCCCAGGACTCTTGGCCAGTCAGACCTCTTCAGGGGGCCAGGAATCCTGGCAATGCCAGTTTGGATGAGATACCTGGGAGTCGTGGAGGCAAAGGGCCCTTCTCGGAAGCACTGGCCCCCTGATGGGAGAGCACGAACGTACTGTACGGAAAGAAATCTGTTTAGCTTTTTCCCGCAGTCTGATGGAGACTGGCCATGGGACAGAGTGGGATCCCAGGCTTGTCAATACCAACTGAGTAGTCCAGATTTTTGTACAAACCTGGGGGGGAGCAGAACCTGGGTTTTACCTGGAAAATGAATTCATGCCAGATAACTACCTGTCTGGGGAGCTGTCTGTACATTCCCAGACTAGGTCAGCTAGGTCAACATAGCCTCTCAGAAGTTGTGCTAAAAGGCTAAGATACTAAATTTTGCATGTGACCTGCAGCAGATCTCATTGGTAAAACCCTATGTAGATGGGCCTGGAGTCTGTGCCTTCAGGAGGAAAGAAATTGGGAACGGGGAAATGAGGCAAGGGTTCTGATGTTCTTAGATGCACACTCTGTTTTTATCCTCATGATCTTCCCTACCTCATATGTTACAGATGGGGTTGCTCTGGAGCCACTGCTTGACATCTCCAGCATTATTGGTTAGGACTGAGACTTGGGGAGCAATGGGGTGTCTCCCTCCCTGGAGATCTGTTTGGCATGGTTATGAGGCAGTATTATTTTAAAGAGAGCAGAGATAGTGGGAAACCACTGTAGACAAACCATCTTCCGATGCTGGTTGCTGTTCAGACGGAAGACATAGACCCCAGGCTGCTGGAATTGCTGAAGAAAGAGGAAGGGGCTTCGATGATGGAGTGGGGCCTCCTCAGCCAGGGCCCGGAAGCGCCCCCAGTCAAACTCTGCCAGTGTGTTGTAGAAGTGGCCTCTGGGGACAGAGAACAGGGTGTGTGGGTGTGGGTGTGTGTGTGGTCTCCTGGAGGTGACTGCAAGTACAGGAACAGTTCTCCTCCAAGATCTGGGTGGTGATGGGCCATGTCCTCTGGACACTCACATGTCATACTCAGGGTAATGTTCACGGGTCACCAGGAAGGCCAGTGTATCATTAATCTGAAGGCAGACTGTGGGGTTTGGGATGCCTGGCTCAGGGGGTGACTGATCCCCAAGGTGTGTAGAGTTGAGGCTCAATGACCAAGGATGGGTCAGATGTCCTTCCCTTGACTTTCCTGGGCAAGATTCAGAACATGAGGAAGAGATGAATTTGTGCTGGGACCTTTAAAAGGTGGGGAGTGGGGTGGGGTGGGTAACAGGTGTCCTTGGGGATGTTCACCTGCATCTTGGCCTGGGTGCCTGGGCTCCCTGAGGGCCAGGCCAAGGGTGAGCAGCAGTTCACATCCTGGTCTGGTCAGGCCCAGGAAGCCAGTTTCTAGAACACAACAGGGCCCTGGGACACAACAGGCTCTCCTGATCCTGTAGGGCCTAGGGAGAGAATTGTTCTGGTACGTGGATACAACTGACACTGTCCTTTCCTGAACTGCAAGTGGAAGGATTCAACTTTCTAAAACCCTGAGGGGTCAGAATCCACATGTACTTCCTGGGAAGCCCTCCAGAGGGAGGTGTTGCCATCACCCCCAGCTTCTGCTTGCCTGGGCAATATTTCCACCAGCACCAACAAGCCTTGCCTATGTGTGGTCTTGAGATGTGGCCTTTCTGAGGCCTCCCTCTGTCCAGCTCTCTTACCATCCATCCTGACCACATATAGAGGGACAGGCTTCTGTCTTTGGTACAAATGGCAGGGATGGCCCACAGCACGTGGGGAGGAAGGCTTGTCCAGAAGGTAAAATTCCTGGGAACAAGGAGGTTGGGGAGGTGAGGAAAGCACTGGGCTTCCTGGAGCCCTCGCAGAGTATCCTGTTGGAGGGAGATGGGCCGGGGAAGAGGGAGTGCAAGAGCTCCAAGGGACAGGGGCAATCATGAATCAGGATGCTGGGTACATCTCCTGCTCAAGTGGGAAGACCTCCATAACTGTTCCCTACTCTTTAATGAACACAGTGGCTACTATAAGTTCTATAGGCTGAAATTAAATCAACAAAGGGACTGGTTCTCTGGTGCCAGAGATTGTGCCAGTGATGTGGGTCAGTGAGTGGGACCTGGACCCTGTGCCCAAGCATGCCACATGTGCTGCCCCTGAGGAGGCAAAGGTCAAAATGGTGCTGGGTCTGTGCTGTCAGCAGTGGCTTAGCTTAGCATGGGGTAGATCCCAGGGTGCACTATACCTGGCTCCCGATGTCCTCAGCACTGGAAATCTGTGGAAAGCCCTCAGAGCAGCTGAGCTGTAGGACATGTCTCTGTCCCTCTAAGCACTGGGGGTCACAGATTCCACTTGCATGTTGTCCCCAGCACAGACAGAGCCCCAGGTCTGGGTCATAGCCATGGGCATCTCCTGGTGTGGCGCACACCTGCAAAGACACTCTAGCTTCTTGAAGACACCTCTCTTGGGTTTCCTCCCTCCCCAGCTTCAGAGTGCAGCACACAGTTCCGTGTTTCCAGAGAGAAATTAGTGGGATGAGCCCAGTGGTTAGGAGTTTGGACACGAGCACAGTTGGCAGAGGGCCCAGAGGGCAAAAGGTGCAGTATCCCCACAGCCTCCTACCTCGTAGGCGCAGTGATCATTCCACTGATCCTTGGTCAAACATAGCCCCTCCTGGTTCAAGGTGGCTCCGTCCTTGCAGCTCTTGTGTTCCCGCTGGACACAGCCCCTTGCCTCTCCAGCATCTTGGTGGCCCGGAAGGCAAGAACATTGCCCGTCACTGGGCTGGGGTTTGGGGATGGGGGAAGTACAGTTTCAGGCTGGTTGCAGTGAACTGCACACAACCCTTGGCTGGGACCCTGCCTGAGATGGGCCAGAAGGGAAGGGAAGGGAAGGGGAGGGGAAGTGAGGGGTCAACAGGACTGGACAGCAGTCACACTGGAAGGGAAGGTTCCTGGCACATTTAGGGTCCATTTCAGTCAAAAAGACCTAAGAACTAACAGGAAAGGAGGAATTCATAGGACTATTTGTTGGGTTATAGGAAAAGTCCAGGCTGGAAGGGGTTGGGCCAGCATGTGTTTTGGGAGTGGTGATGGAGGAGAACAGCCAAAGTCTGCCTTTTCCTCTGAGTAACATTGCCAGATTTAGCAAATAAAAATACAGAGTAGTCAGTTAAGTAGAATTTCAGGTAAATAATGAATAATTTCTTAGTATAAGTATTCCCTTTTAATACTTGAGACATATTTATACTATAAACTTATCCATAATTTATCTGAAATTCAAGTTTAATTGGGTACACCCTGTTTTATATGGCAAGCCTATCCTCAAATTACTTGGAAACCTGAGCCAATCCCAGTCAGGTTAAACCAGAATTGGACTTGACTAGTGACCAAAACAATCTTGGAAATGCAGCCTGTCCTTGGTCCCACTGCCAGAGATGACACACCTGGAACACCTGGCCAGGCCCTCGGCAGATGCACGTGTCCTTGCCCTCTTCTGGCTGGGTGGCCTCTGAGCCACAGGGAAAACAGGCATCCTGGTGGGGCCAGGGGTTGAAGAAGCCCTGAGGGCAGAGGTGGCAGAAGGAGGTGTTGTGGAGACTCCCTCTGGAGAGGAATGTTCCAGGGGGACAAGGAGCAGGTGGTGGGCTAGGACAGAGTCCACCTGTGGAGTGACAAAGCACAGCAATTAGGGCTAATACTAAGCTCCTGGGAGCTGTGGGTCCCCAGGTCATTTCCCCAGAGGCCCTAAATGGATCCCTCACAGCTGGCTTCCCCAAAGAGGGGCCTTCTGAGCAGCCCGGGTGTCTCCTTATTCCTCCACTCTACCCCCAACCCCTTTAGAGCAAATTCAGCCCCAGCCCCTACCCTTGGGGCACGCTGGTTGGTCTGGCTCCTTTTCTGTACAGGGTGTCTCATCCCTACAGTTCCTAGGATTCTCCCTGCTCAGGCACATGGAGCTCTGGAGGGCAAAGCAGAAGACAGCTACACAGGCCAGTGTCCCAAAGGGGAAAATCCTTACCTTCTGGGTAGAGGTAACATTGGAGGGAAGAGAGGTAGACATGAAGGTGCTGGGAGGACAGACCCCAAGAAAGACTGCCGGGTACTTCTGGGGTCCAGATGGGGGAAAAGAGGAGCAGAAGGCTAAGACACAGTGACAGAGCAACAAGACAGTGAGATCGGGATGGGACAGGCACAGAGAACTCTGGGCTGGGATCAGTAAGTGGAGAGAAAGGGCAGCCTGGTTACCCACAGGAGCTCCAGGAGGAACTCAATGAATATTTCATGAGGAGGAAATCTGAGACATGGATCCTCTGGGTGGCTTTGGCTCACAACTTAAATATGCTCCCCTCTTTCTCTCTCCATATACCTCTTCCTTCAGGAGCTGCTGGTGTGTGGTGTGTGTACACATGCTCATGCAGAACTGAACTCTGTGGTGGCAAGAGACAATCCTGCTTTCTCCTTTTGCACAGCAAAGTCAGTCAGCCTCCCCATAAGCATCCTGCATATGCAAAATTCTGCAAGAAAGGGGCAGAGAGAATGAAACAAGGCTTCTGGTTTTGCTGCACATTCAGTCAAGTTCCCATATGATTTTAGCATTGGAAAGGACCTTGGAGATCATTTAGTTCTATCTTCCCAATTCACAGGTGAGAAGACTGAGACCATAATGATGGAAAGTTTTACTAATACACACAACAGTCAAATGCTTTTAAAGAATATGCACACATGAAATCCTGTAAAAACAGTTTGCAGACTGTAAAAACAGTTTGGAGCCCTTTGGATAACCATGTGCTGCAATGGAGAAAGCATGCAGCAAGTGGAGAGAAAAGGGTGTATTCCTGCTCTTGTTAATGAATATCTTTGGAAACTGATTAATCAGTTGACTTGTCACTTGTAAAAAAAGTGATAATAAGTAATACTACTTGGTTTTCTTCATAGCAGTTATGAAAATCAATCAAGTAAGAGATGAGATGCTGCAATACTTGGAAAGCCGCATGAAATGCTAACAGAAGTGCTTGCTTGCTTGGTGAGGTGTGGCTGCAAGGTAAGGACCTGAGGCTCTCAGACAGGGGACAGGGATGTGCAAGGCCACCCAGTTAGCAAGGGCAGCTAAGAACTTGTTAAGGAGACTTCTGACTCCAAGTTTGAATAGTGCTGGGTTGGGAGAGCCTTAAGGGAAATTGTATGACTACTCAGGCCTTGGTTTTGAAAATAATAACTGGTATTTCTGGGTTGATTTGTCTCATATAATTCTCTAAATTTTCCTCCTGTGAATGACTTGTGACTTTGTTGTTTCTAAAAACAGATTCATGCATTCAGGATAAGATGTCCCTCTACTTGAGGGCATTTAATTCCTTTTCATTTCATTATTTCATTTATTCATTCTAGTTACTTATTGTGCACTTACTATGCACCAAGCTCACTTTTGGGGCTGGTAAGACCTACAGGAATGTGCTACTAGCCCTGAAGGATTGTTGGAAGCTGTTTGTGGAGCAGATGCTGGAAGGAGACTCGTTGGAATGCAAAGTAAATGCTCCCTGTAGTGACATTTCTTAGGGGGAAGAAATTAAGATCCTTGAGAAAAAAATGTAGTCTGCATCAGTGCTGTCCAATAGAAATACAGTGAATCACACTGTAGAAGTGGGAATCACATAGGTAATTTAAAATTTTCTCGTAGCTACACTATTAAAAAAAGATGGAATTAATTTTAATAATGTTTAACCCAATGTATCTAAAATATTACTTCAATGTATAATCAATATAAAAATAGTATGTATTTTTTTTTTTTTTTCATACCAAGCCTTTGAAATGCATTTTATACTTACAACTCATCTCTGTTCACATAGCCACATTCCAAGTGCTCAGGAGCCCTAGGTGGCTAGTGATTACCATATTGGACAGCACAGGGTACAGCGTGTCAGCTTCCAGCAAAGGACCTTAGAGATCATTAGGAGGAAAATTTGGAGCCTTTTTCTGCAGGCTCCTCTAGGCTCCTGACTGCCGCCCGCCCTCGCCCCAAGCTCTGCACGTCCTCTGTGCTTCATTCTCTTGAGTGTTCCTGCCTTGTCTTTCCAGATGGTGGCGCTGTAAGCTTGCAGAAACTGGTGGCAGTTGGTGGTGGTGGTGGTGGTGGTGGTGGTGGTGGTTGAGGGGTGATTCTGATGAAGGGAGAAAAGAAAATGTAGTTAGTTGCAAGAGAGAATGTGGGTGTATGTGGGTGAGATGTAAATTTGTATCGTTACCTTAATTATTTTGTAGGAAATTAAGGTAAACGTCTGTGTACTGTTTTATAACAATTCTCCTAAAACTGTACTGTCCCTACTAATCACCTGGGGGTCTTTTATTTTTAATTTTAATTTTATGTTTTTTATTTATATATTTTTAAAGATATAAATTGTATACATTTAAGGTGTACTACATGATGATTTGCCATACACACACAGTGAAATGATTACTATAGTCAAGCTAATTAACATATTTCTGTATATAGTTACCGTTTTCTTTTTGTGATGGGAGTACCTGAAATGTGCTCCCTTAGCATATTTCCAGTATTCAGTCTCTAGACTTATTCATCTTACATAACTGAAACTTTGTGCCCTTTGGCAAACACCTCCCTATCTTCCCAGCCCCCAGGCGTTGGTAAACACCATTCCATCTTCACCTTCTATGAGTTGGACTTCCTTTTTTTAAAGATTCCACATATAAGTGACATCATACAGTATTTATATTATCTGTCTAGTGTATTTCACTTAGCTTAATGTCCTCCAGTTTCATTCATGGTGTCACAAGTGGCAAGATTTCCTTCTTTCTGATGGCTCAATAGTAATGCCATCATATATATGGTATAATATCTTCATTGTCCATTCCCTTGTTGATGGACATTTGGGTTGTTTCTATAACCTGGCTATTGTGAATGATGCTGCAATGAGCATAAGAGTGTGGATGTGTTTTTTAATTGTTGAAACTTATGGATATCCCCCATTTTCTCACCTTTACTCCTCCACCCAGACCCCACCCACTGATTCTATTTTCTTTTGATCAATACCCAGAAATGGGATCACTGGAGCATATAATAGTTCTATTTTTAATTTTTGAGAAACTTCATATTGTTTTCCATAATGCCTGTACCAATTTACATTCCCACCAACAGTGCTCAAGTGTTCTTTTCTCTGCATATCCTTGCCAACACTTGTCATCTTTTGTCTTTTTGATGATACCCATTCTAACAGGTGTGAGATGATAGCTCATTGTGGTTTTGATTTGCATTTCTCTGATGATTAGTGATATTGAACATCTTTTCATATATCTGTTGGCAATTTTGAGTACAGTCTATTCAAGTCCTTTGCCTATTTTTAAATTGGATTATTTCTTTTCTTGCTATTGTTTGAGTTCTTAAAAGGGAGATTCTGTTTCAATATTATAGGTGATATAGGGTAGGGCCCAAGATTCTGTATTTCTAACAAGCTCTCAGATAAACTTGTAGTCACTGTGTTTTATGTAGCAAAGTTTTGTGAGGGACTTTAATATGTACCATCCTTTTTGGTATAATTATCTTCTGTGATAGACATTGCAGTTTCTTGCTTAATATCATACTGTTAATAGGAAGTGAGATCAAAGGTAGAACTCAGGTATTCTGGCTCTCAAACATATCCCTTTTGCATCAATTACATAATATCCCAGGAAGATGAATGTAGGTTCATTTTATCCACCTTCCTTCCTCTGTGAGAAGGGAGGTGAACTTCTTGCTCTGAGATCTTAAGGGAAATTCTGTAGCCTTTTGAACTCTCTTCATCTTGTGCTTATTGCAGTCATGGCCAGTAATTCTCCTCATTCCTCTTTCTGTTGTGAAATCAATCTCAACCACTATTTCTACCTAGTGAATGGGACTTTGAGGTTGTAGTTGGCTGAAAGAGAGTCCTGGGGGCCTAAGTAGAATTAGGTTACTCCAGAGGTTAGAGAGTATTCCAGTTGAAAGGGGCCCTAGGGATTATGTCCTTCAACCTCCTGATTTTGCAGATGAGGAGACCCAGGTGATGATAAATTGTCTTGGGTTAACATAGGAAAAGATAGAAAATTCCCATAAGGTCAGATCACTGGATCATATTTCTAGAAATGAGAACCTGAAGAAGAGAAAAGTTTAGATTCCTCTACAGACCAAAGTTTGAATAAAAAAATCTAATTCTATTTGATTTTTACTGGGATGTCTGGCCTTAAAGTCTTTAGCAGTTGGGGTTGTTTTGTGGAAAAGTATGGAATGAGCTCCTTCCCTTAGCCCAGTCCTGTGAGGATATAGACAAGGCATAGGGCATGAATGAACATACCCTCATAGGCCATATATATGACAAATGAGGGCACAGGGAAAGGTAGAAGGGTGCTTAGGTGTGTGAATGACTTCATATGCTGAAAGGACACTGGCAGAGGATGTTCCCTGGACTTTTTTGGCATAATAAGCAATGGGGGTGGGAGAGTAAATGACAAAGATCATGGTATGATGCCAGCCACTGTCAATTAACGCTACTAGTCTTCCTTCCTGTGTTAATACACAAATTGCCTTAATGGTGGAATTAAAGAAGGGGGCATACACATTGGTTCCAATCCCTCATTTTAAGAATAAGGAAAATGAGGCTCAGGGAGGCTGAGGGATATCACAACTCCACACATAATTGGGTGATGATAAATGTGGCACCCAAACCTCCATAAGTGATTTTTCACAATATCATGATTGGAACCTTAGGTTTTCCTTTGAGATTTCAGTTTCTCCTTTCCCCAGCACCAATATTATTTATTTGTTCTGTTCCTTAAAGCATATATCAGAAGGTCCAACTTGACAGGGAAGGTTGTGATTTTCAAAAGCATTCTTCCTTGGTTGACAGTTTACTTTGATATACTTGACCCCCGCCCCCATTCCCTCCCACAAAGAAATCCCCCACTTAGCTTTCGATGCTTTACTTTCTTGCCTTCATTCTCTGGCATCACCAACCTCTCCCTTTCCACTATTTCCTTCTCTTCATCCCTTTAGTTTTGAAGAAAATCTGATTCTATTACTTCTTGGAACCATGGCTCTACTATTTCCTTCCCCTCTCTTCTCCTCCTCCCTTTCCCCTCTCTCTCTTTACTCTTCTCTGCCCCCACCCACAGTCACCGAGTTGATTTAATCATACTCATTTCATGGCACATATTCATTGCTGTTCTGAGCAGGAAACCTCTCCGATGGTATCCATTTAGTTTTCCATTTTTTCTCATTTTCATATCCCCATAGACAATCATTCTAACACATTTGACACGTTTGAGTGTTGTTGCAAATTGAGTATTTATGAATATGCACTTTAAAAATGTTATGTAAAAGTTGTGTGATCTCATCTGTGTTTTACTTTCCCCCTCAGCACTAGAGTAATCACTTGCCTGTGTTGCTCAGTGTGTATCTAGTTCAAGGCTTCTATCTGAGCTTAGTGCTTCATGCCACCTTTTTGCCTTCCCTAAAGACCACATTTGCTCAGAGTCTGTTTACATTTGCTGCTGCCAGGCCTTTGCAATGTCTCCCCTAACTCTCTGCTATCGGCATTCAGGATCTCCCAGCACTGCCCTCTCCAAGGCCCCTGGCAGTGCCCGCTGGCTGGTTTAATCATTCAGCTCTGATTTTAACTGGTTCTGACAAGTTGGGGGTCACTCAACTTCCATGATTCTGAAGTCCTCTCAGTCTCTTATTTTTTCTGTTTTTACAATTCTATTTAAGTTTTTCCCAGAACCTGCTGAGTTTTATTTTTGATAAACTTTTTAAAATAATAGTTTCAGATTTACAAAAAATTGCAAAGATAGTGCAGAGTTCCCATATACCTCACACCTAGTATCCCCTATAATTAGCTTTCTTATATTCATGTGGTACATTTGTTATAATTAATGAATCAATACATTATTAACTAAATTACATACTCTGCTCAGATTTTCTTAGTTTCTACTCATGTCCTTTTCTGGGTCAAGATCCTGCATTATAAAGACTTGTCATATCTCCTTAGGCTCCTCTTGGTTGTGCCATTTTTTCAGCTGTCCCTTGGTTTAGATGATTCTGACAGCTTTGAGGAGGTTTGGGGAGGCATCTTATAGGATGCCCCTTGATTGGGATTTGTCTGATGTTTTTCTAATGCTTAGAAGAGAATTACAGGTTTTCAGGTAAAAGACAGAGAAGGCTGTTTTCCTCACTCCCCACCTAGGTAGAGTACATGCTGTCATGGTGAGGTGTCACTGTAGACACTGACCTTGCTGAGCTGGCTGAGGTAGTATTTGTTAGGTTTTCTCCACTGTGACATTATTCTTTTATTTTTCTCCTTTTCATGCTGTACTCCTTGGAAGAAAGTCACTATGTACAGCTCACATTGAAGAAGTGGAGAGCCATGCACCACCTCTCTGAGGCCGCCACATCTACATAAAATATATGGAATGCTTCTGTGTGAGAAGTTTTTCTTTTTTCCCTAATTTACATATTGAGTTATTTATTTATATAGTATGGACTCATAGATATTGATTTCATACTTTGGTTTTTCTTCCTTCCTTTTTCTTTCTCCTCCTCTTCTTCTTTGTTTTCTTTTTCTCAAAATGATTCAGCATTGACTACTGAGAGCTTTTTCAGTAGTCATAGGTCCTTTGACATAACCCATGATTGTGGGTTTAAAAACATTTCCTTTTTAGCAGTTACTTACTTTCTGGCATTTAGAAGATGCTTATGCTCAATTTGTATATCTCCTGCCAGAGTCTTATAAAGAGCCATTTATCCAATGAGTCAGGGCTCCTTTAATGAGAGAATGGTATTAGAAACCAAATTTTGGGTGCTAGTCATGCTCTGGTTGCTTGTTTTTTAACCCACTGTTTCTTTCCCTTTTTGTTAAGTTTTCTGTTTCTTGCCCACTGACCATGGGGGTTTCCCAAGAATTAATCACATGTTCAGGTCAGCAGTGAAGAGTCCAGAGTCTGCACAAGAACTTTGTGGGAGATTAAAGATGAATAATGCTCCATTAGGAAGTTCGCAGTGAAGTGTGTGAGACAGATGGACATAGAAGCTTAGAAGCCAATCTCTAAGGATTCCCTAAGGAACTAGTGATTAACCCAGACTGTGGGATCCAGAAAGCCTTTGAGCTGGACATTAAATGAAGAAATAGTCTACATTTGCTACAGTCTGTTCCCAGCCTCATAAAATCTCTCTTGACTGGGGTCCCAGTAAGTGGTCTCTCTGGATGGAACAGCAATTGCTGATGCTGAGGTTAGCTTTCCTCTTTCCCATCAATGCTTCTGCCCTTCTTGGGGGGTAAATGAACAGAACCCTTTTTTTCTCCATCTCTCTAGAGCCCTGTAAAGACATGTAGCACAGAGAACTTCAACAGTGTTGGTGACATTTTACTTAAGTTAGGAGGTGGGTGCATGACTGTTTATTTCTGCATTCATCATACTTTTTTTGTATGGCTTAAATATTTCATAATAAAAGTGGAACCATATTAATGTAGAAATTATAAAAGACCTGTGTGTTGTCCTGACTTACATGACCCTGCACCCTAGCCCTGGAGCAAAGATGTCTCTGTCAGATGCTTGCCACTCCCAGCCTGGGGCCAGGAAAAATGCAGCTGGTTTGGGCCAGATGGGTCTGCCAGGGCCTGTCTGATCAGCATTGCTTGGTGGGGATGTTACTTAATACCTTAATGGTGTGGCAGATATAAATCTATACCCCATCCCCAACTTTTCTTGCCCCCCTCAACCTCAAGGCACAACTATGACTCCCAGAGAACCTTACAGCACAGCGTAGTGACAAAGATTTCCCTCAGCAGGGACATGTTGCAGGAGCAATTCTGCAAGGGCTGGGATGGGATTTAAAGTCTGGAACATTAACTCCCCTATCTTAAGGTAGCATCTTTACCTCTGCAAAAGTGGACTCAAACTTCCTTATATCTCTCATCTAAACTATCTGTGAACAAGAAATTGAAAACGGCAGTCCTTGCTCTGGCAATAGATGAGAAAGAGCAAAGGTCCTGCCATAGGCCAAGTAGTGGGTCAGCTGGGGGCACTGCACTAGGGCAGGGGTGGGGTGTTTGAGTCTGAGGGGCAGGAGGAGAGTGATGCTATTACCTGGCATCACTGTGATGATGCCTTATTTGCAAGGCTAGGCTCCTCAGTTTGTGGGACCAGGACATTGCTCCTGTACTGCTTATAGGGGCTCATGGCTCCTCACAAGAATGTCTGCAAATTCATTCATCTTGAACCAGCTTGAGCAAAAGCATCTGACAGAAGTGGGGTTCTGGGGTTTCTGAGCCTAGGTCTTATGAAGCCTTGCAGCTTCTTCCTAGTCCTTTTGGAAGCTTCTATCTGGCAATTGGATCTGTTATGTAAGGAATCTCATTATCCTGAGGTTGGCAAACTGAGGAGCCCATGTGTAGGCCCTTTGGTCTACAGCCCCGGCTAAGCCAAGCCTTCCAGCCATACTTGCCTCCAAGCTGTAAGATATAAGACTTGAAAGTGAAAACATCTTAGACCCCTGGACCAGCCCATTGGCCAGCTGACTACCCCAGAGTAACACCCATCGTTGCCACATAGAGAATTGCCCTGACCAAATCCCCGAATGATTACATTGTGAGATATAATAATTGCCATTTTATCCTTCTATGTTTTTTTTTAAATTATTTTTTTAAAGATTTTATTTCATTATTTTTAGAAAGAGGGGAAGGGAGAGAGGCAGAGAGGGAGAGAGACACATCAATGTATGGTTGCTTTTCACCTTCCTCCAGCCACAGACCTGACTGGAGACCTGGCTTGCAACCTGGTTATGTGCCCTAGCTGGGGAATCGAACCTGCGACCTTTGGGTTCGCAGGCCGGCACCTTATCCACTGTGCTACCAGCCAGGGCCCTTCTATGTTTTGAGGTTGTTAATTCCATACCCATAGATGAGACAGCCAGGGCCCCACCATCCAAGCCAACAATCTGATGATCAACTTCCATATTCTGTATCACTCTAAGAGACAGGGGATCATGGTTCCTCCTCAACACCTTTGAAGTAGTATCCTAGGGGCTCTCTGCTTGGTCCACACCTATGGGTCCTAGGGGTGAAAGCTGAAGTAAATAGAAAACTGACCCACTTGATGCATTAGAGGAGGGACTGAGAGGGTCTGGGAGGGGAAGCAGAGGGGGCTGAACACTTTCCAGAGGATCAGCCTGGGAGACCAGTAAAGGAGTTGGGTTCTGGGAGGAAGGTTGAGTGAAATGGGGGCAGGGGGAGGAGAACAGGAGGGTGTGGGGGTGCTGGAAGCCCAGAGCTGGTGTCCAGCCAGCAGGGGCTCAAGCAGCCCCTGGCTGGTGCCTTCTCCCTGCTGCTGTGCTTGGCTCCCTTTAAAGAGCTCTGTGAGTGCCGGGTGATCTCACTCAAACAGTGCAGGTGCAGGCCTGGCCCATAAACCACAACAACCCTGCCTGTGCGGCCACAATGAAAGCAGCAAAGCTCCTGGAGGGAAATAAAGGGCGATTATTTGTTTAGCATCATTAGCAAGAGTCCTAGAACCCATCCAAAGCAAAGCAGAAACTTTTGTATTAAGGAGATTAAACCTTAAACTCAGCTGAGAAGGCTCTGCTGTGTGGAGTGGCTTTGTTGTGCCCGGCGTGGCATTGTGTGTGATTATATGCAAATCATGGGGAGGCCTCGCTGGAGTCCTGACCAGAGGCTTAGCTGCCAGCTGGGGTGGGTGTGCAGGAGAGGGGACAGCCACGTGAGCTGGCCAGGCGGCACCCCACACCCCAGGCAAGGGAAGCTTGTTTTTCTCAAGTTCAAGAAATTGGGGTTAAAAAAAAAAGTGTTTAATATGTTAACCAGGAGTTTCTGATGGATGAAGAGGAGTGTAGGGACAGACATGCCACAGAAAAGTATAACCAGACATTCAGGACAATGCCCTGGGAGAAGAGGAAAGGTTCGTATATCCTGGGAGTCTCTGACCATATCACACAAGACATTCTCTAGCAGATCTCTTTTGGAACTTTGAGAAATATATATGGTTGCCAAGGGAACTGAGACATGTTTTGGTTTTCTTTTTTCTCCTTCACCATTAGACAGGATCCCTAGTGGCCAATCAGAAGGACTTGGGGGACAGTTATCTGGAATGTATTGCTCCAGAACATGTTTAATGTCTGCTCTGTGGAAGGCACAGTGTTAGGTGCTGGGGACAGGAGCACTGAAAGGTCAATGAGAGCAGAGATGGATAAGTGAGCTCTGTTGTTCAGGAATGTACAGATAAGATGTGTTCCCAGATAACTAAAATAGTTGATGGAATTTGGTAAGCACTGGAAAAAATGCTCCCAGAGAGTGCTTGGCTTCAATTAGGAAGGAGCCAGGACCTGAAGGTCTAGAGGCCAGAGCAGGCGAGGGGGTGGGGGCTGTGTGAGCCAAGGGGTTCATGTTGGAAAGCACAGGATGCAGGCTGGCAGTGTGCCTTGGGCTACATTGTGTCTCCAGGGACTGGGAAAAGGAACTTTTGCATACCAGGGACCAAGTTCCCTTTCTGTGCTAGAACTTGCCAGCACAAATCGGACTCAACAGAGTTTAACTCAGGAACGAGGGAGCCTGGGACCCTGTGTTGGCATCTGTAGAACTGCCAGGGGGTGGCCCTGGGGACTTTGGGTGTCCTGCTTGCTGATGGCCCTATAGGTGCCTGGCATGCTCCTTTGTCTTTTCTCCTGAGCAGTACCTTCCGCTGCTTCTAGGTCCTTGGTGACAAGGTCAACTTGGACTTACCCAAGGCCCTCCTTCCAGGTAGGCATAAAATATTGTCCAGCAGGGGTCAGGAGCAATAACTATCAGTTCCCCCTCCTGGGAGACTAGGGTCTTATTTGGGGTCCTGCAGATCTGAGCTGAGCATGAGGGTGGAATGAGATGGGCTTTTGGCCTATGAAAGGTAGTGCTGATAGAGCTCATCCTAGACATGACCACGGCTGAAAACAAAACCCAGGAGGGCTGGGCAACTGAGCCATCAATCTGAGAGACTGGGCAGAGTGGTAGAAGCAGGTAAGAGAGCACAGGATAAAAGCTGGTTGTCTAGCCTTGTTCTGATCACTGGACAGTGGCGGGGTGCAGGGTGGTGGGTTGCTTGCTGGCCCCTGTATCCCAAGGGTAGCCAGTTCTTTGGGGTTGGCCCTGCATATTTCCTGAGGAAGAGATACCAGTCCCTGAGGTGAGCACAGCTCCTGGGTCCAGAGGGGAACACTGGGATGTGGGAATGAGGAACATCTGCTTTAACAGCAGAGAAACACCATCCTTTTCCATCCCTCTTCGACGCTAGCCCCTAGAGGAGCACCTGGTCCCACTGAAGGCCCTTTGGGTAGCAGTAAAAAGTGGAGGATCATTGTGGGCCCTGCTGCCGATTGGAGTTCTGAACGAGAATGAAAATTATCTTATACCTTCCACAGATCAATACACTCTTCTCTCTTTGCCAGAAATTTCTGTGACCATTGGGTCTCTGAGTTCTGAGGGGGGCTGTAGTGGATGAAAGCCAAAAAACAAAATGAAAACACACCCCTCCTCCCAAGCAAACCAAATTGCTCTTTGGAACTGTGTATTCTTTGCCCCACTAGAGGAGCAGATGTTTCTGTGAGGGTTGAGGAATATTGGGGGCTCCAGCAGGATGGGAGCCAGGCAGAAAGAGCCCCAGATGATGGGAGAGTTGAAAGGAATTTTGTAAACATATTGTCTGGACTTGGGCTGGATAAAAGACACCGGCAGACGGGGCTGTTCACCTGCGAGGCTTTTGTTCCGCCCTGTGGCGGCTGCTTCCCACAGCGCCCTCAGGGTGGGGCGATGGCGCAGAGGGCCCTCTGTTTGCCATCTGCAGGAGAAACACAACGAACACCCACACGTGAGCCAACGGAAACTCTCCGCAAAGCAAACCGCGCACAGGGCGCAGGCCCGGAGCGTGCGGCAGGGCGGGCGGAGGGAGAGCGAGGGCGCCTGCAGGTGGGTGGGGACTCTGCGGTGCTCGGTGGCCTGCGCTGGCTGCCTGGGGGTGCAGGGGTCAGGCGGAATGTACCCACGTCTGCTCACCTCCCTCAGGCTGCCAGGTGAGAGCCTCTGATTTATTCAGCTGCCAGGTTTGGAAAGCCAGGGGTAGCGAAGCCAGAGTTACAGCCCTTTCCGCTCATCACCCGCCGTGTGCCGAGGCGGCTGGCTTTACAGCCAGGACCCAGGGGGTGGTATACAGTTAGCAGCGTGGGGTAAAGACCTGACTTGGCCTCTCCAGTCAATTCCTCTTCAGCCTTTTGCTGTCGTGTCTGTAAAATGGGGACATTTTAGTGCCTAACTCAGAAGGTTGTAAGGACGATGGCACTCTCTTTAAAAAGTAGTTTATAAATAGAATGCAGCATGACTGTTACTAGTATTTTACTTATGTGGGTGACCATTTGGGTCACACATGCTTGCTTGCTTCTGGCTTGTGACACAGGGAACATGTACGTATATATACCTTAATGGGGGAGGCCCACCGCCTGAGGCCTTTACCTGTGGCATTATGGGGTTTATGGGGAAGAAATCCTGGACTTATTATAGCTTGGTTCTGGAGCCTGGGTGAGGAAAGTGGGAACTAAATGGCATGTGTTGCAGGTAGGGTAGAGTTTTACCTCCAATGTCATCAAGTGGTGGGCCCTGGACTTTCTGTGGGGTGTTGAGGCTGGACTAGACATCTTCTCCAGCACCCCACTCCCTGGGGACTGGCTTCCCTCCCTTTTCCCCCTTTGCACACCTCAGAGCAGTGAGTGACATCTGGCAGTGGCCAATGTCCACAAACCTGTTGGGACAGGGCAGCTTGTTTGCTCTTCCCAGAGCCAAGCTGGTAGGCCGGGCCCGGAAGTATTGTGTTACTCAGCCTCAAAATTCTTTTCCTTGCCTGCCTCCATTTACAAGGGGGAAATAAAATCCTGAGATATATGCTCTTGTGGCCCGAAGCCAGGTCTTCAGGTGCCATTTCTGGGAAACTGCTCTCCCTGGGCAGGGTGCAGCCTCCAGAGACCAGAGCTTTTCTTCCCCTTCCCACCTGTGGTGGTGGTGGTGGGCCTCCTGCAGTCCCCACCCACCCCAAGGAGACCCTGTGTTCTCCAACACTACCTGAGAATATTTTCCTCATTCCAGGTCTCAGCTCTTGAGAACAGAGTAGGGCTTGGAGCTTCCCTTGGCCCAGTAGAGACTGGAGCTGGGTGGCTGGTTGTTTGTCCCAGTCCTGGGGGGTGTTGGTGCTGGTGCTGGTGCATTCCAGCCATGAGAACCACCAAAGAGGTCTTTAGCCATTGCCTGTGGCCTGGTGCCTTCATCTCTGTTTGCCTTGAGAAACTGAGATGGGTTTTGGATCCTCCAGGGCATGTGCTGCCACACTTCTGAGTGCTGGTCAGAGTGAAGCAGCCCTGGAGAAGCCATACCAGCTTTCTCAGTTGTGTCTCACTGGAGACTCCCAGGAACAGATGATGTCTGAACTTTAGAGACATGCTGGGTGAGATCTCTTATTCTGCAGCCAGAATTAGAAAAGCTGATGGAATAAGAGTGAGGCAGGAAGAACAACAGTTCCAGGATTTGGTCTGGGAGCACCTCAAGCACTCCTTTTCTCTCTAATCCCTCCTGGATAGATGGTTGTTTTTCTATCTGGGGAAAGAGGGATTGCTAGGAAACTTGAGTCTGGTGATGCTACCAGTTAACCATGGCAAAAACATTTTATATCCCATGCCTAAATTTATTTATTTGTGAGATAAAGAAATCAGACTGGATCACCTTTAAGGTTCCTTCTGTGTAAATTTTATGACCATTTTATATTCCTGGCCCAGTGCAAACAATAAATGTTGGTTTGTGAATAAAATCTGGGCACCGTTCCTTCTTGCTCCACCTCCTAGCAAGTCTCCCTTGCTTGGCCCAGCTGAGATGACAGTCACCAGAATCACAAGAATATTAGTGTTGGAAGGAAATTTAGCAGTCACTTAATTCGATCCCTTTCCTACTCTGTTCCCATCACCTCCCTCCTTTTGTTGTTGTCCAGCCCCAGGGGTTGTCCTGCATCTTGCTGCTTCCCTTTTACCTGTCTTTTTGCCTCAATTGTAAGCCTCTTGACTGTAGTGACCATAACATCTGTTTATAAGTAGTGACTATTTGATAATATGAAGGCATTTAATACTTAAACTTAGCTGTTCCCTAAATAAGCTTTCAGCTCTTTCCCTCCTCTTTGATTTTGGAATCAGAAAGACCTGGGTTCAAGTTCTAATACTACTACTTAGTAACTAGGAGTTTTAGGAAACTTACTTCTCTGAATCTTGATTTCCTCATTCATAAAGCAATATTGACCTTGTAGGTTTGCTATGTGGAATCATGACACGTGTAAATTTAGTGCTTCGTACAGGGCCTGACACATATCAGGGGCTCGGAAAATGGGAGTCATTGACATCAATCCTGAACCTGGGGTTCTGGGCCAGCCTCCTGCCCTGCACATTCTCACTGCCAGTTCACCTCTCAGTACGTTACTGAAATGATAGTTAGTCCTCCTTTATTCTCTGGGTCGATACATGTACCAGTTCTCCCTTGAGATAATTTCTGTTTCTGGGTATGAAACCATTTCAGCACCAACATAGGCACAATGTGGGTGCACAGAGAAGAAGGAAGCGAATCTGTATATGTGAGGCACAGTGCTGCTTTTATTTCATAGCACCTGTCCTTGAAGTGTGATGTGGTAGGAAGGAAAGACCTGTATATGGGCAATAATTAGGAAACAATATTAGCTCCATGTGATGAAGGGTTATATTGTGATGGCCAGACTCAGTTGAGAGGCCCTTTCATACAATGGTTAAGAGATTAGGTTCTAGAATCACAAAGACCAGATTCTAATTTTGGTTCTGCTACTGGTGCTTATATGATTTTGAGTAAGCGTTTCAACCTCGCTAGGTCTCAGTTTCCACATCTGGCTCTTTTGTGAGGATTAGATGAAGTCATGTACTAAAAAGTGCTTAGCACAGTGCATGACACAGAGCAAGGGGTCCCCGAGTGTTAACTACTATTATTATTATATGTTTTCCGCATTCAGAAAAGAGCTCACTGAGGTTGAGCTAATCAGAAGGGATAGGATTTAGGTAAATTCAGAAGAGGGGAATATGCACTGTAGATGGAAAGCAAAACAAAACAACAGCATAGAGCTAGGGAAGACTAAGGAATGTTTAATGACAGTAGGCTGTAGATCAGGACTTGAACAGAGAACATGATCTAGAAAGATATGAGAAATAAGTGGGAGCAGCTGAAGAAGTAATGTTGGAGAGTCACTTTTTTGCATTCTTCATGTGCCTCACATGGTGCTTTGCACAGCAAGTGCTTATTATTTGCTACAGAAATTCTAGGCCTTATTAGGCGAGTCCTTGTCTCTTTAGATAATTTTACAGATTTGCTAATCTTCTTGATTGCGTCCTTTCAGTTTCCTAAAACCATTTGCTTCAAAACTCCACACATGGGCCTTTTCCCCTAATATCTTCAGATCTGGTCAGAAAAGTGAGCCTTATCTGTATTGTTTTTCATCGAGAAGATAAAAACATTTTTTTCCTTAACCTTTATCTTTCAGACAGAAGTATCTGCCCAATTCTGGTGTCAGACAGCCTGACTTAACCTTGTGACCTGGAGCAAGTTATTTAACCTCCCATACTCTATTTCCTTATGAGCAAAACTAGAGGAATGTGCCAGATATCCACTTTATTGCCCCTAGCTCCAAGTTTATCTTCCAGTACCTGCTCTGAAACACTGGCTAGTCTCTCAACATTTCTCCCTCTGGCAAGCATGATGTTAAGCTCTGTCACTAGGGGGCGCAGCCTCAAAGCAGGTTCTTGTAACTGCTTCAAAACAAGGGCTCATAAAAATGTGGAATTAAATAGGGTGATGGCTGCACAGTGTTATGAAGTTACAAAACTGTAAACTCATGTTTAAAATGGTAATTTTTTAATTGTTAAAATGATCATACTACCAAAATCAATCTATAAGTTCAATGTAAATCCTATCAAAATGCCAATGGCATTTTTCTCAGAACTAGAACTAATGATCCTCAAATTCATCTGGAACCACAAAAGATTCCACATAGCCAAAACTATCTTGAAAAAGAAAAAAAAGTTGGAGGTATCATGCTTCCTGATTTCAAACTATGCTCCAAGGTAGCTCCAAGGGCTATAGTAATCAAAACAGACATATAGAGAACCCAGAAATAAATCCGTGTGTATATGGTCAACTAATTTATGAGAAAGGAGGCAAGAATAGACAATGTCTTTTCAATACATGGTGTTGAGGAAACTGGACAGATACACACAAAATAAAACTAGAACACTCTCTTACACCATATACAACAGTAAACTCAAAATGGGTTATAGACTTACATATAAGGCCCCGAACCATAAAACTCCTAGAAGAAAACATAGGTAGTAAACTATTTGACACCAGTCTGAGTAATATGTTTTTGAAAATGTTACCTGGAGCAAGGGAAATAAAACAAACAAATAGGTTTCATCAAACTAAAAAGCTTCTGCACAGTGAAGGAAACTTGACAAAACAGAAAACTTATGATTGGGAGAATATATTCACAAAGGATATATCTGATAAGGAGTTGATATTCAAAATATATAAGGAACCCACACAAGTAAATGACAAAAAAGAATATATGAAAAGATGCTCAAAATTACTGATCATCAGGGAGATGCAAATAAAAACTACAATCAGGCACCATCTCACACCTGTTAAAATGGCTACTATCAACAAGTCAATAAATACCAGTCAGGGCGCATAATCAGGTTGTAAGCCAAGTCTTTAGCCAGGTCTGTAGCTGGAAGCAGGTGAAAGGCAACCATACATTGATGCTTCTTTCCCTTTTGTCCTTCCTCCCTGCCCTTCTCTCTGAAAATAATGAATAAAATCTTTTTTAAAAAGTCAATAAATAAAGAGTTGGCAAGGATGTAGAGAAAATTAAGCACTTGTGCACTGCTGGTAGGACTAAAAATTAGTGCAGCCATTGTGGAAAGTAGTATGGAGATTCTTCAAAAAACTACTGTATAAATAGATCTACCATACAAACCAGCAGTTCCACTTTTGGACATTTATCTGAAAAAAATGAAAACACTAATTTGAGAATGAAAACACCATGTTCATTGCAACATAATTTACAATAGCCAAGATATAGAAGCAACCTGGGTGTCCATTGATAAATAAATGGGTAAAGATGATGTGATATATACACACAGACACATACACAATGGAATATTATGCAACAATAAAAAAGAATGAGATCTTGTCATTTGTAGCAACATGGATGGACCTACAGGGTATTATGCTAAGTGAAATTAGTCAAACAGAGGAAGACAAATGTCATGTAGTTTCACTTTTGTGTGGAGTATAAAAAAATAAAACAAATGAACAAACTAAACAAAACAAAACTGGACTAGTAGAAACAGAGATTGAAGGGGTAGTTGCCTGAGGAGAGGGGGTGAGGGGATGGAGGGATGAGTGTAAAAGGTGAAAGGGAATACAGTCAGTAATATCATGATAAGTTTCCACAGTGATAGGTAATTACTCAACTTAGTGGGGTGTAGTGGGTAGAGCACATTGTAACAAATAAAATTGTCGAATTGCTGATATAACTAATATAATGCATACCAAATGTACTTAAATATTAAAAATAAAATGATACATTTTATGTTTGTAGGGTATTGTGAAGATGGGACAAAGTCATGAATGGAAAAAGTTTAGAACAGTGCTTGGAACAGTGCTTGTGAGTTGTCTAATATAGTGATAATCACTTTGCTTTACTACTTAATGGTCCATCACTGGGCCTTGAGCTATCAAGACCCTTGCACTGTCTTCCTGGTTATCAGAGCCTGGCTGCCTTGCAGTTCTCCCTGCCTCTAACGCTGGTGTCTGTCATGCTGGCTCCTCCAGGAGCTAAGTGAATGCCTGTACTCCCAATTCTGAATTGCTCCAGATAGCTGATGACCAGGTAGGTGTTCGGACTAAATCTGCATGGGAGAGAACGGCTGGATAGCAGATGGGAGGGAAAAAACTCAACAACTTAATATTGGGTTTTGTGTCCCAGAGCTCTGGGCCTCTGGCCAAAGTTTAACTACAAAATGAATGGCACTGTTGGTGCCTGACTATCCTCCCCTAGTCTCCACGGTTGTTCCCCATGTGATTATTGTGGAGCCCAAGCTGGTGGCTTCTGGGCCCTTCTGGGGAGAGGAGGAGGAGGATCTTTAGTTGGAGACTCTGAAAGCTCTGTAGGTAGGTCAGCAGGGCCTGCATAGGCTCATAGGACAGGGATGCAAAGAAAAGCAGCAGGATCCATGTGGTAGAATTTGAAGAAATCCTGGGGCTCGTTTGGGGAAATTTATTTTTTGATTCTCACCCCTTACCCATGGATATGTTCATTGATTTTGAGAGGGGAGAGAGATGGGAAGGAGGGAGGGAGAGAGGGAAGGAGAGAGAGACAAATATCTATGTGAGAGAGAAACATTGAGTGGTTACCTCCTGTATGAACCCCAACTGGGAAATTCAACCCATGACCTAGGCATGTGCCCCAACTGGGAATTGAACCAGCAGCTTTTTGGTATATAGGACAACCCTCCAACCAGATGAGCCACCCAGCCAGGAGGATGGGGAGGTCTTTCTTTAGGATATAATCATAGATGATTGTGGAGGGAGGAAAACTGGAGAAAGGTGTAGATATAAACAAGAAACCTAATTGCTTATCTTCTTTTACTTCTGCTTTCATGGATATAATACTCCTCATCTAACATTTCATTTAGAAGTCTAGTATTTCTGTTCTACACTCTACCACTTGTATGGAACCCAGAGTTTCCAGGATAGCCCTGACTCAGTTCTCTGTCCTGGGATCTCGATCTCACCCATGCATTTGTCAGGCCACTTATCCTAAGTGTTGGTTAGGGAAGTATGGTCATGAGTCACATCCTCTACTTACAGCTCCATGTTCACATGGGGCTACTTGTTGGGGAATTGTCAGAGAGCAGGAGGGGAGCTACCTGCCTCCCCGCAGAGCTGTGTGTCCTCAGCCTAACACTGGGGGTGAGGGAACACCAAAAGTGTGTACCTTTTGTGATGTGACGACTCTGTCATTTTGTCACCATTTTCCACTGAGCCAACTCAGGAAGGCTCAGGGAATAAACGCCTGTACAAAAAGTAAGAGAAATCAGCTGCCTGCTTTCAGGGCCTGCACATGACCCCACCCCACCGCCACAGCTTATGGGTGACACTGGTTTGGGGTCCCTGAGCTGCCAGGGTCTCCCTCTGAGGATTCCCTTTGGACCTCCCCTTATACCCAGCTACCAAACATGTTTTTCATCTTTATTAATCTGCTCCTCTTCTCACATTTCTTGGGTCACAGCTGCATTGTTATCTGATGGGCTCACTGCCAGCTCTGTGAAGCCTGACAGTTACAAAGGGTATAGAAGAATATTTATTAGGAAAAATCCCTTGCTATTTTTTTGTTCTTTTATGTGGAGTTAGCCATATCTTGCCTGGATGAGACAGGTGAACTTGTCAGGTTGTGAGTAGAGGTCCTGTATCTGGGTTACTGGCCATGTGGGTGGTGTGGCAGCAATTTTCCCTGCCCACTCTGGACCATCTCTCTTCCAGCCTCTCTTGGAGGATTCTGCTCAGTTACGCAGCTCAAAGAGTCTGTAATGTGGCTGCCAAAAAAAGAAGAATCTGTGTAGAGAGCTCACTTTAGTAGCTCCACTTTGCTAAGATTTGTTTAATAGCATTATGAGAAAAAAAGGCTTGTCTCAATAGAAAAATGGAGGTAGCAGTGACCTGTGAAGAAACTTGACCAGTGGGGGAATTCTAGATCTCCAAGGAAATCAACTCATTTGTGATAAATGAATTTTCATTCTGGGTTTTGCAACTTTCGTGGTGGGACTGCAAGTCAGAAGTGTTTGCATTTGGCTGCTGCATGCCTGAGAAATGTCCTGATTATGCCAACCAGAGTCCCCAAGAAGTCCCAGAGGACATGCTCTGTTAGAGTGCATGCACTCTGAGTAAACTTGGGGGAGCTGTCACTCCCATCCCAGCCTGGAAGCTGCTGTGCCAGACCTGCCTGGGCCTGCCAGCGCTGATGTAGCATGACCCAAGGCAGAGGGGGTAGGGAGAAGGCTTTGGGTGCCAGCCAAGAGGGTAGCTTCTTGTCTTTTTGATGGCATTCATAGTCATCATCTAGAATTGGGCCAGCCTGGGCCCAGAGGTAATAGAAAAACTGACAAGTCAGGGTCACCAGACCAAGAGTCAGGGTACCTGGAGTATGGAGAGAAAATCACTGTCAGAACAGAAACCAAAGTGTTAGAGCTACAAAAGACATTGGAGATGAAGACACTGGTCCACTTACCACCACAAGAAATCCCAACCTCCTCCTGCATCCCCACCATGGCTGTCACACAGGTGTCTACTATATTCTCCATGGCCGGGTCTCCTGAGGTCTGGGATGGTTTTTGAAGGGGAAAGTGTCTTTTTAAAGAGCTTTGGAGCCATTAAGAGAGAACAATAGGTGCTAGGGTCTTGAGGAGATGTAACCACTCACTCACTATTTTTTAATTTGACCATTGGTCCTCTCTTCATGGTTTCTTGGCTATTCTCATTTGAATAAAACACCCCTTGCCTTTTTGGTGGGCAAGACATGGGGGCAAACCCTATTTTAAGTTGTCTTCTTTCCCATCCCAATGTGTTCCTTTGATTTCCTGGTTTTGGATAATGGCACCAAACATTCTGTAAGTCACACAGGCTCCAGAGCCCAGATCAGTTTGACACTTTCTTGCCCTGTCTTCTACATCCAGATAGTTCTCAAGTTGAGTGTAGTTTACCTAGGTCGTATCTCTTCCATTTATAGTTTTATTTTCCTTCCTACTTGTTGATGGGTTTTGGTCATCATCTCTCATCTAGGTGACTACAAAAGCTTCCTAACTGGACTTCCATTTTTTCCCCCTTTATTAAATTTGTTTTATAATGGAGGGCCAAATTAATCTTCCAAAAGTCTGTGATCATAACCTTTCAGTATTAAAAACTAACTCCTATACCAACCTAAAAACCCCCAAACTGCTTAGAAGGGCAGAATTGGGGGTTCTCCAGTCTTTCTCATCAGCCTATTCTTGGAGGGACTGTCAGCTCCATGAGGTCAGGGACTTTGTGTATTTTGTTCACTGGTTATCCCATGATCAGCATGGAATCTGAATACAGCACATAGAGTCTGGCACACAGTGATGCTACTACTACTCCCTACACACAAATGCTGCTATTTTTTTTTAATCAGGAATCCTTACCACTTCCAAAAATTACTCTTCATTCTCCCCACCTTTGCCAGTGGACATGTTCCCCCTGGAATGCACAGCCCATCATTTCTGTCTGTTGTACTTCTACCCAGTTTTTAAGATCCAGCTTAAATTTCACCTCTTCATGGAGCCCTCCAGGATTGCCCAGAGGGTCATGGCTGTCTCCTCTCTGAACTGCCATGGCAGCTTGTATCCTCCTGTGGCACTCAGCATAAGTTTGCCTTTATGTGAGGCCTTCTGATATCTGGCTCTACTGAGGGAACCATTTTTTATCCAGCTTTTCAAACACCTAATACAATGTCTTCCTCTGGAAGACACTAGGTACCTACGTGACTGGTAAATCTTTTATATGCCAGCCAGGTTGATTAGTAACCACACAATCTTACAGCTTTAATGATGAGAAATGACTCTGAGCCCAGTTAGCATTCATTTATGCTGCTGCTGCTCCTGGGCCAATTAATCAACTCTAATAAATGTGAACAGATTAGCATTTGTTATCTTACAGCAAGAATTACCTGAAGATGAATCCATGCCAAGTGGTGAGGGCACTGGGGTTGTACAAATTTGGGCTGTGATGGGAGATGCCATGAATTTGAACCCATGAAGACCTCCAGCATTTCCCCCAGCTGAATGCTGTCCTGGATCCTCAGAGGCTGCATTTGGTCAGGACACAAGAGGCCAGTCAAGTCTATCTATGAGCCAATGCTAATTCCCTTCACCTATTCTGCTTCTCCATTGAGCCTTTGACCCAGTAGGGTTGGTGGCTATGAGGCCGTGAAGATCTGGGGAGGGTCCTCATGGGAAAATCAGTGCCTAGGGAAGGAAAGAAGGTTCTTTTTTCCTGGCAGGAGCTCAGGCCTCAGAGGCTTCCTGGTTCCCAGCTTCCCAGTGTCTGTCTTCCTTCTATGCCTCAGTTTCCTCATCTGCTTTACGGGAGATTGCAGCTGGGAATTAAATGAGATAACAAATGTCATGCACTTTGAGAACTAAGTAATATATTATTATTCATTTTGTATGAGACACATGGACAGGCTCCCTGAAGCTGTAGGCTTGTCCTTGGTTGCTTGAGGTGTGAGAGGTGGGCAGGGTGTCTGAGAATTCCTTTGAGGAGGGGTAGGCCGGCTCTCTGGGTAGCAGTCAGTGTGGGCACTCATTGGAGATGCCTGGCATAGATGACTCTTTGAGCTTGGTGAGGCAGGAACCCTGGACCACCTCTCATTAGTCTGGGCCACTGCTGGGTGAAGGGCCTGTCCTGGTGTCATTTCAAGCTTTATCTGACATTCTGTGTTTTCTGGGGAGCCCTTCCACTGACATAAAGGGGTTTTCTTCTTAAGATCTCCCGAATAAAGCTGTCCTTATTTGGCAGTGGTGGACTAAGGGGAGCTGGAAGGTATTCCGGGAACCTAATTTCATGGACCAGAGTCTGAGGGACTGGGAGAGAGGCTCACCCACGAGCTTTCCAGGGCCTGCCACCACAGTGAGCTGTCAGCAGGGGGCGCTTTGTCACTGCCGTGTGCCTCATGTTACTGCGCTTAGGGTGAGGGTCTGGGGGCCTGAGGAGGGTTTGGAGGAGTGGCCAAAGGGAGCTCTCTCCCAAAGGCATATGCTGAAGGGTAGACAGGTCGGGATCAAGAGCTGCAGGAGCCTCAGTTGGAAAAGAAGTGGAAACCCACTGTACCTGGTACTCAGGGTTTAGAAGGGTGCTCAGAGTAAGCACACAAAGAAAATGCACACACATCCTGGCTTGGGGTGACTTGGTTAGGAAGAAAGGGATGAAGGGATGTCATCTCATTAGGACTGAGGCTGTCACAGCACTAACCTACTAAAATTGCCCTCTCCTTCTCCTTCACATTGGGCTCCCCTTGGGGACTGGCTGCAATGGGAGCCCAACACGGCACCTGAAGTTCCCGAGGGTGCCTTGTACAAGTGCCTGCCCTGGGCAGCCATCAGGGGGTGGCTGTTCTGGCCTTGGCCCATCTGCTGCAGTCAAAGGCAGAAAGGTTCTAAATGAGTGTGCCCAAGTGGTAACAGGTTCTTCTGGACTCAGTTTGACTGTCTTCCCATGCACCAGACCCTCAGCCTCAGACTGGAAAGAGACGAGGATAAGATAAAGGGTGACAGCTGTCTGTTCCAGAGTTTGCGGTGACCATGTGGATATTTAGGGAGACAGATATGTGTGTGCATGTGTGTTCCCAGGACCCTCTGCATAGGGCATGGGGTTAGCACCACGAACGTTCATCTCTTGCAGGCTTATGTAGGACTGACGTTTTCCGTTTCTCAGAAGGCCTCAGGGCCACTTCTCCTCCATCTGTTTCAGGCTGGATGAAGCTCTGGGCAGCCTGAGGACAGAACATTAAGATTGTAGTCAGTCCTGCATGTGTGAGAGATGAGACTACCCTGTGTGCGTCCAGGCTTTGGAGCCGCAGGAGGCGGGAGGTGTGAGAGGCTGAGGCTAGGAGCCATGTTGCTCCTGGACAGGTGAGGAAGAAGCCAGGCAAAAGTGGGGCCGTGTGCTCTTGTCCAGAACCACTCTGGACTACCGGTGACTTCTGAGACAAACCTCTGTGCCTTGGACGTTAACGCTGAGATTGAAATTAGGGTGCAGGGAGGGTGGTTGATTCAGAGGTGGGGGAGAAATTTGACAGAGCTCTTTTGGAAGGTCTCTGGAACCAGGAGGACCCCCTCTGCCTCCTTCCTCTTTGAGGTTATAGGAGAGATCATCTGGCTTAGAGCAATTTAGGAGAATCCTGCCAGATGAGGGTGGCAGCAGGGGCTAATTAGAGATTCCATTTTGGTGAATGAAGAAGGAACCACCTCCTCTTTGTAATGAAATTTGCAGTGATCCATGGAGTCTCAGAGATAGAGAGAGGCTGACCTGACTTCTTCAGTAGCTTTTGTGCTCTGTAATCCCATAAACTGGATCTTAAAGCTACCAAGAAAAATCAGCTACCCACCTTTTGTAGGCCTCAGAGTGTAGCATTGCTGGTGAAACCAGCCTCACTTCTCTCTCCTGCAACCCAGGAGGCCTGGACCTTTTGCCGTAGGACACTATTTATTGTGTGGTTCAGTAGGAGTCCCCAGGATTGTCCTGACCTTTTGCACACACAAGTGCAAACCTAAACTTTATCTTTGCAAATCTCTTGATTAGCTCTTCTCATTAGAGACAAAATAACCCCTGAGTTGTCCAGTTTAGAGATTTCAGATCAGCATGGAGCCAGACACAAAATCTGCATCTAGGGAATGTTAGGTAAAAAGGGAAGTCTGAGTGCTCAAGTCGACATACTTAGTTATGCCATTTCCTCCTCCTTTGATCCCTTCTTCCCACTGCTTGTAGATGGAGGTCAAAAACCCTTTAGAAAGTCTACAAGGCCCAAAGAATGATGCTGTTCAGACACATCTCCTGTCATTCTCTGGATTCCAGCTACTTGGGATCTTTTAGTTTCTTGATTCTGTCACGCTCTTTTCCAACCACAAGGCTTTTGCATGTGTTGTTCCTTTTTCCTCATGTGCTCTGTCCTCTCCACCCCATTCTTTTATCTATGTAATTCCCATTTATTCTTCAGAGCCCAGCCTAGCTGTCCCTTCTAAAGTAGCCTTCACAGACCTCCCAGACTAGGTCCTATCATATGGTCTCAACACCCATAGTAGCATTTATCACAATTATAAATTCTTGGAATTGTATAATTTGACTATCCTCTCTTTCCTCACTAGAATGTAGAGTTCATGAGGCTAGGGCTCATGAGTCATGTTTGACTCCCAGTACGGTGCCTAACAAATTAGATACTCAACAAATCTGTGCTAAGTGAGTGAATGTATGAGGTCCCCAGATTGCCGATGGGATCCTTACCAACTTCCCGTGGGCACACTCCAGTCCCAGATGGTGTGGATGATGTTTTACGTTCTTACCCGTCAAAGAGGCAAACTAGAGGTACGCTAAAGAGTTCTATATGTAGCACCTGTGTTTTTTGAGGCTCGGCTCTTGTAAGATGCTTTCATTTCCTGTTTTATCTCTCCCTGCTAAGGTAAGGTCCACTCCCTACCATGTTCATTATTGCCTTCTTCCTCCTAATTCTTAGCCTTCTCATGTTTGTGTGAAAAACGTGGCTTTCTCCAGGTAAAACACAGAATGCTACCTGGTCCAGGGAAGGTTGTTGGCTAATACCTCCTGAGTGACAGTGCCAGAGCTAGTTTTCTTGCTCAGTCTACACTGCTATAGATGCAGTTTCAGAATGAGATGGAGTGGCAGCTCATTTGGACTGCTTGGATGGTTTGGGATGAAGCTTTAATATCTCCTGGAGAATTCAGCATCTGGCTTCTGCAAGTCCTCCAGGGCTTTGCACCTTGACGCCTGGCTCAGGAGGAGGAGACACCTGCCTGTGAACTTGCCTTCCTCTGGAGAACTGGATGGAAGCTTGCTGGCTGAGCTCTGTGCACCTCTCAGCCACTCCAGTTGTCTGTAGTGGGCATGCTCCTCTCCCAGCCACTCCCTGACCTGACTATCCTTGGGCTCCCCATGCTGAGTCAGCAACACCCCCCCCCCCCCCCGCCCCTGCTGTCTTGGCATTGTGCAGCCAAGCTAAGCCACATTTGTTACTGTGAGTCGGTTGAGTTGGAAGCTCACATCCTGTATTCTTTTCCAATGTGACATTTAGCCAACTGGCACCTAGTAATGAAGAACAACCCTGGGAATTGAGGCTGGTGAGGACTCATGACCCTGCACAAACCAACAGCAGGGGCTGTGCTGAAGGGAAGGTTGTCCTGTTGCCAGGCCTCTTGGCTCCATCTTGGTTCCTGTCTAGCAGCACAGGGCTCTGGCTGGCAGTCAGCAATCCACTGCTGGTGCTTGTTGGTGGCTTGGCTCTCCTCCATCTAGCCAGGGCATTTGGAGTGTTTTCCTATGTTCTGCTTATGAGCTTGGGAAGCAAGCCAGTATTTCCTTGGAAATTGCCTTCATCAATGATGTTTACCATACTAGACCCAAGGGAGGCATGTTTATTTTTTCCACATTGACATCTTCTCTTGCTCATGGCTCAATTAGAGAAACCTCAGGTAGTACCAGTGGTATGGGGAGGGGGAGGGACACAGAGCCATATACAGGAAATAGGGTTGGTTGGTCACCAGTGCTGGATGAAACTTTAAATATCCAGACTTGTAAGCCAAGAAGGGAGGTATCAGGGGCCTATTTCTTGGATCCTGGATTGATTGGCTGTGGCTTGTATCAAGAACCCACTGGTACTTTAGTGAGCACCCATACTGATGACCTCGATTAGAGGGAGGGAATTGTGTTTTCTTGCCTTCCCACTTCAATTCATATGTTGAAGTCCTAATCCCAGTACCCTGTATTTGGAGATAGAGTCTTAGAAAAGGTAATTAAGAAAAAAATGAGGTCATATAGGTGGGCTGTAATCCAATATGACTGATGTTCTTATAAGAAGAGGAAATTAGATCCCTGGTTGATGTGACTTAGTGGATTGAGCATCAGCCTGCAAACTCAAAGGTTGCTAGTTCAAATTCCAGTCAGAACATATGCCTGGGTTGCAGGCCAGGTCCCTACTTGGTGGTGTGTGAGAAGCAACTATTAATGTATCTCTCATACATGGATGTTTCTATCTCACTTTTTCTCTTTCTCCCCTTCCATCTAAAAAGAAATAAATAAAATATATTTTTTAAAAAGGATAAATCTTTAAAATAAAGAAGAGGAAGAAATTAGAGAAAAGACCATGTGAAGGCATAAGAAGAAGGCAATCATCTGCAAGCCAAAGAGAGAGGTCCTCAGAAGAAACCAATCCTACTGATCCCTTGATCTTAGACTTCCAGCCTCCAGAATTGTGAGAAAATAAGTTTCTGTTGTTTAGACCACCCAATCTTTGTTATAGCCATTCTAGCATGAATACAGTCTTCTCCAGACATAGCAAAGGTTTGCAAAAGGGTCAAGAGAGCAATAGTTGAGATGGTCTCATTTTGACTGGTTCCATGGGGTCTCAAGATTGGTGGTATCCTTCTGGTTTCTCCAGTACTCTCCTCTTTTGGCAGCCATCAACCTCCTCTAATTTGGGTGTTTATCCAAGTATCTACCATTATTGGTGGCTAATTCATAAAGCATTTCTTCTCTTATGTTATTTCCCTTTACAGAAACTTTATGAGCTGCAGAATCTCACTGTCAACCAGGATATTGAAGAAAGACACAACACTTACTTTACTGCAACATGTAGGTGCCATGATAGTGGTCAGCAGAGGGACAGAGGACCATAACGAAAGACAACCTGAGCCTGCCTGAAGAGGTCATGGAAAGCTTCACAGAGGTGTTGGCATAGCTGGAAGTTTGCTGCTTCTACAAAGGCAGAAACTTGGTCTTGTTCACCTTGTTTTACCCCTGGAATCTAGCCTGGTACTTTGCACATAGTAAGTATACATCTAATTTATTGGGCAAATGACTCTCTTGAAGTACTTTCCAGCTTTATGATTCCATGTTTCTGTGACCCTAGAGGCCCACAGCAGTCCAATGGTGGAAGGTGCTACTGGCAGGTGGTGTGAAGATGAACAAATGGGAGGTTTATAGTACGCAGTTATTTATGAGCAATTGAACTGGAAGTGAGGGGGGAGAGCATAATGAGCTTCCCTTCTCAGCACTCCTGGGAGGATCCTCGGGCATAACAACAGGAACCCAGCCAGTGCACCTGCCCCACGTGCATGATCAGAGGCAACGTTGCTCTCTCCACAGAGCAAAGGTTGGTCAAGCTCCTCACAGCTGTTTCCCGTAGAGAGGAAAGCCCCTAAGTTCCCAGGCAGTGTAAACTGACCGTGTGTTTATAAAATACGCCCTGTGGCCCAAGAACATGAACAAGCCTCAGATGCACAAACTGGCAGGTGCTTTAGCAGGGATTCAAGACTCTTGGGAGCAGGGAGGAGCGTGGGAGCGAGAATGGTTGAATGCCAAATCAGCGTGGCTCTTTTCTGGAAAACACCCAAACAGATCTAAACCTGAAGTTCAAAAAATAATAAACATATAAGCCTTTTGAAAACAAATTGTGCCAGACATCTTTTAAAGCTGAGTGGTTGACCCCCAGACAGCACTATGAAGGAGTAAGTGCTGGTCATACAGCCCCCCAGGAACTAGGGGCTCCAAGTCAGAAGAAGGCTCCAAGAGTTTAGATGAAAACCCTTTCTGCCTGGCTGTTGAAAGATGGAACTGAAAGAGCCACTTGTGAGAGGATAGCAGATTGAGGAGGGCTGTCCCCTCCCTTTACAGATGGTATGGGGCCTTCAGATGAGCTGTTTGTTTCATGCTGAGCTGAGCTCACCTGGGCGGTGATGACTATGTGACAAGAATACCAAGCTTGGTCCAGATCAGCAAAGAGAGGGCAGAAAGAGGAAGAGGAAGAGAAGCCAAGGCAGCCATGCGAGGCAGTGACTGGCAGAAACCTGGTCAGAACTGCTGGTTAATATTACGTTTAGTCCTTCAATCAGACGTGATAAAACTTTAAACAAGGGCAAGTTCTTCTAGTCAATCTCTCAGCTTATATAAGCTGACATAAGACAGAGTTATTGGAATCACCAAACTCTGTCCAAAATGTAGGCCCACCCTCCAGATGGAACCCTCAGGTTAAATTAACATCTGCCAAATTATGTGCATGCTGAAGTCCTCAAGAGCTTCCTGGGACTTGGGAAAGGCTGGGGGACTGGTTTCCTTGAAAATTTACACAAAAGAATTTACTGCAGGCCCAGTGAGTTTACTGATCTGGGGAAGAACAATGGTAATGGGAATAAAATAAAAACTACTAGTTATCAAGCATTTAATCTGTTCAGACACTGCTAGGTATATACAAGATCTCATTTAGTCCTATCAAGGAACATTATTATCCCTTTCTACATGTGAGAAAATGAGGTGGAGAAGTCAAATGGCTTTGTCAAATTCACAAAGTACACGGTGCAGCCAGAATACAAAACCATGAGGTCTGACCCCAAAACCTGTGCTCTTTATGATCACAGTGTCTTGCCCTGGCAGGTATCTGCTATGCCTCTTGGAAGGTTCAGGATGTGCTGGGATATTAAATAGAAACAAAGCATGCTCTGGATTTCCCTGAAATACCACAAATTATTCCATTGGTGTAACTGAAGGCTTCTCAAATCTGTTCTTCTAATCCAATCTCAGGAAGCCAGAGTCCCCTAAGATCCAGGGACCTCAAGTGAGGTGTACCTTACCTAGGGTTAAATATAATAATATAACCACTGGAAGAGAGGGGAGGGTGAGAAAATGAGACTCAGTTCTTTCTATCCAGGGGCCCAGAAAGGAACCAACAGAGTCCCTATAGACTAAATCTATACAACTTCATTTTTATACCATCAGTAATATCCAAACCTTCCCTTTCTCACACCCTGTGAAGCCTCATGCCTTAATAGTTAGACATCTTATGTTGCCCAGAATGGAAAATATCCTGAAACTTAACAAAAAAGGAGGTGCCATATTTCATTGTATCTCTAACTCCTGGGCCTCTGGCTCTTCTACATCCCCTCTTCCACCTTGGGACTGCACATCGATCCCTTCCAACTCTGTGGCCAGGTCCACTTTCACTCTGAAGTCCAGACTGGATGTGTGTGGGGAGGCTGTTGGCTGGCCATTTGGAAAGGCTGTATTTCACGCGAAGCCACAAGCCATACTTATCTCCTTGTCTCACCATTTCTCACACCAGGAGATGCATATGAATCTCAGTCTCTCTTTGCCTCCACCCACTCAGCTTGACCTCTGGGACCTACCCTAAAGTCAGGAGGGCATGATTCTTTTTAAACAAAAGAAAAATCCCTAATGTATTTTTATCCTTTGCCCTTTCAAACCCTCTACACAGTGCTATCTTTTTATACTCTCTCTGATGTCTCAGCAAATATTAGCATCAAGGTGACTGCTAGTACCAGTGTATAAAATGAGGGACTCTTAAGAGGAATGAAGGAGAAGAAAAAGGCAAATTGGCAGAGCAGTCACAGGGTTTTACTGAGCGGCGCTAATTCTGCCCTCTGCACTGAAGGTGAGGCAGGTGGTCACCATCCCCACCTCAAGCTGACTTCCAGAGGAGTTAGTCCATGTTAAGGGCACGTTGAAACAGAAACCTGATTTCAGAGCCAGGTGGGAAGCAGGTTTGTGTGCATAGCCATTTATGCTTTTTAGCTATTTCTTCCTCTCAAAGGATATATGACTTTGTCCTTTGTCTTTCCAGAGCAGTCTGCCCCTACCTCTCCAGGCCTCCCAATGGCCTCCCCAGTTAGTTCTCTTTTAAGTGCTCATCTTCCCCCACCTCCCTAGGGCTGGAGAAGGTAGCAACATCTCCTGCAACCTCAGGTTTGAGTCTCCCTCTGTGAGGTACTAAATTGGCAGCCCATGAAAATCAGTTTTGCCTGGAGATCTTCTGAGAAGAAAGGAGAGCTCAGAGTTACTGATCTTCCCTGTATTCTGGGAAGATGTGTTTTTTCTTTACTGATGCTTTTGAGAGACCTGGATCTTGTTATAGACACTGACATGGGTGAGATTCTGAGGAGGCACTTGAGAAATGGGAACTTGGTGACTCTTTGCCTTTGAGGGTCAGTGGGAGAGAACCACAAGCCCATCCAGATCTTATCTCCTCAGAAAGGAGCAGAAAAACAACATAACAAAACCGCTGCCCAGGTGAGAGCCCCGCCTTGTATTTTTGCACCACACACCCACGTGTGGTGATGTTGCCATTTCCTACAGGATGAAAGTGGAGGGTGAGGTGCCCCAGGGATTCCCTGAGCCCCCCAGACAGGGAGGTTAACTGGGACAGTCTGGCTAGCCCATGAGGTTAGCCCACTTAGCAATCAGGACTAGTCACCTCCACCCTGACTGCCCTCCCTGGAGGAGACTTGCGGGACGTGAAAAAAGCTGGGCTGCCCTCACACTCTGGAAGAGGCAATCCCTCACCAAAACTAAGTTAAATACACGTTGTGTCTGCCTGGTGCTCTGTGGAGTCCAATTAAATAAATACAAGAGAATCCAGGCCTGCATGGGAACTTGATAAAAATTGTGTGGAGAGACCAAACACCAAGAAAAAAAAAAAAAAAAAAAAAGGAAAAGTTAAATAACATATCATACACACATATAAATCACACACACGAGCTGTTGCAAGTGGTACATGACTAATTGGCACATGAAAGATGAGTTCATTCTCAGTTTGCTCCCACATTGACATTTCACAGCACAAACAGCACAGAAGGTATAGCACCCTGGGGCTGGCTGAGCTGGGGGAGGGCAGGGGACAGGGTGCTCAGAGTAGGCAGCACATCATGGTGGGAGCTGCCTCCATGTGTCCCTGCAATAGCATTGGAAGGACTTGTTTCTGAAATGAATTCAGGGCCAACTTTGCCATGTTCTCAGAAGGCCCTGGCTACATCTTCCTACAAGACATCAATTATATTTGCTCACATCTGCCGTCTTTCTTTCCATCCCTGCTGCAGGAGCTTCCTGCATTATTCACTGACACACTTTGATGCACGCCAGCAGCAGTTTTCTGTTCATGTCCAGGCCAGGCCACTGCTTTATCAGGCTCTGGGCCTCAAATTTCTCATCTGTAATGTGGCTACATTCTTACCCAAGGATATGTTGAAAGAGAGAAAGAGAGAGAGAGAGAGAGAGTGATTGATTGAGATTGATTGGTTGTCTCCTATACATGCCCACACCAGGGATTGGATCTGCAACCTAGGTATATGACCTGATTGAAGATCAGGCCCAGAATCTTTTGGTGTATGGGACCAACCAAGTTAGCTACCTGGCCAGAGCAAGGATATATATATATATATATATATATATATTTTTTTATAAAGTGTCTTTTTTTAAAAATATTTTTCATTTCATTATTTTTAGAAAGAGGGGAAGGGAGAGAGGCAGAGAGGGAGAGAGACCTCAATGTACGGTTGCATTTCACCTGCCTCCAGCCACAGACCTGACTGGAGACCTGGTTTGCAACCTGGTTATGTGCCCTGGCTGGGGAATCCAACCTGCGACCTTTGGGTTCGCAGGCCGGCACCTTATCCACTGTGCTACCAGCCAGGGCTGCAAGGATATTTTTATTGTTTGATTATTATGAGGATCCAAAAGGCTTGTGAATGTGGTGTGCCTGATGTGTGTCTAGAGACTATTGCTGTGTGAAAATTAACCGAAGTCTTTGTTAAAGTAGTACTTCTCAAACCTTAAAATCATCTGAGAATCTTGTTTTAAAATGCAGGTTTGAGCTCCGTAGGACTGGGTGGACCTGACACTCTCTGTTTCTGGCAAGTTCCCAGGTGATGCAGATGTTACTGGTCCAAGGACCACAGTTTAAGTAGCAAGGTACTGGAGGACTTGATTATCAGAATCTTGCATTTCCCAGATTTTCTCTGGTGCCAGCCCTACTGTGTTTCTACTGCTTATTCTGGCTCTTGCCTTCTCTGTGTTTGGAACCTCCTGTCTCATCTTTCTAGTCTATTTTGCCTATCCTGGTTGACCATTTTGGCACCTCAGTTTACTTTCCCTTCTTGCCTCTCTGACCCTACTCTTGACTCTGACTCTTCCCTCTAGAGTAGCATCACTGGTCACACTGGCTACTCCCTGCCCTCTTTAATGTTTCTGGTTTAGTCTCACAAGCTTTCTTACAATTTACTTGAGATCACCTATGGCTAAAACCTATCACATTATCCTTTTCCCCTGGATTGCTAAAACAGCTCATAGTTAAATTTTGTGGTGTTTTAGCAGTAGTCTCTTCCCAAATTTTCTAATCAAATTAGCTTCCATGTGCCATCCTTTTCTCCTTTTGTGACTTGGTTCTTAACTAATTTATTTTTTGTTTTATTATATATATTGCCATTTTCTAGTTGAGTGATCTTGGACTTAACCTCCCTGGGATTCAGTTTCACCCACTATGAAGTGGGGTAATAATGGCAGCTACCTCATAAGATTGTTGGGAGGATTAAATGAATTAATATCTGTAAAGTCCTTAGAACAGTGGTTTGCACATGGTAAGGACTACTGAATGTTACTTGTTGTTGTTATTACTTTATAAGATGTCTCAAATCATTTTGAAAATTGAGATGGTTATAATCATCATCATCAGAAAAACCATGTTGATATTAATGTGGCTGACAATATATCATGGAATTATCATATTATACTGAAATACTTGAATTATGGGATACCTTTTAAGTTAGAACAAATTAACTCAAGTGCAGTGAATGGTGAACATTAGAGTACATGTTTCCTATATTCTAAAATTAGGTATTTCCAAGGTGGGTTGAAATAAAATGAAATTTGTCCTTCCCAACTCAGTGCCTTTAAACCAGAGCAGCCCACTGATATATTATGTAACTTCTACACCAGTTAGACACTGTTGTGCTTATGCAGTAACAACTAAAGCAATTTTCTTGAAACTTCTCAGTTTTCTTTTGCCCTTGCTCTAGCTTTCCAGTCTGTTATAGTCCTGGACCCTTGAACCTCACCTCTAACAGCTGGCACAACTCATTTCTCAAATCTAAAGGTTAAATTCAACTGAACTGATTTAACCCTGCTGCCTTCTCTGGCTGGTTACATTTCTGTCTGCTTTATGAAATCATCCCATTGTATTCCATTGTAACTCCTAGAACTTTTTTAGATGGCTTTCTGGGGTTCCTGCCATTCTTGCTTTATGTGCATGGTTCCCTCATTCATCCACTCAGTGAAATTTATTTTCTATCTATTCTGTGCTGATCAATAATATAAGTGCTAGGGAATATAGAAGTGAACAAAACAAGTTCTGGCCCTCATGCAGCTTACATTTAAGCTGGGAGAAACAGACAATAAATAATGCATGCTATATAGTCTACCTTTTTTTTTTTTTTTTTTTTTTTACATTTTATTGTTGTTGTATTACATCCATCCCCTTTTTGCTCCCCTCTGTCCCCCTCCCCACTCACCCATTTCCCCCAAAGTCAATCCCACCTGTTGTCCATGTCCATGGTTCCTTTATACTAGATTCTTGTCTAAGCTGCTCCCCTTCCTTGCCTCTGCCTCCCCTCTCCCCCCAACCCCTTTCCCCCTGACCACTGAAGGCCTATTCATTGTACTCATATATTTGGTTCTGTTTTGCTTGTTGTTAGTTTTGCTCATTATTGTCCCATAATGGGTGAGATCATATGATATTTGTCCTTCACTGACTGGCTTATTTCACTAAGCATAATACTCTCCAGCTCCATCCATGTTGTTGCAAAGGGTACAAGTTCCTTCTTTCTTTCTGCTATATAGAATTCCATTGTGTAAATGTACCAAAGTTTTTTGATCCAATCATCCACTGATGGGCACTTAGGCTGTTTCCAGCA
>PVIW01003469.1:0-52480 GCA_004026585.1 Noctilio leporinus | reverse complement strand
GAGTCCAAGTAGTGGAATTGCTGGATCAAGAGGCAGTTCCATTTTTAGTTTTTTAAGGAAACCCCATACTGTTTTCCACAGTGGCTGCACCAGCCTGCTAGTCTACACTTTTTACTACTCGAAGTGCAGTCCATGGGTCAGTAGCATGTTAAGTTAGAAATGCTTACTAGAAAATCAAGTAGATATATTGAGGAGGCAGTTGCTTACATGAAGTAAGGTTTATTGCAGACATTCAATGGACTTTAATGATCACCTATTCCAACCACTTCAGTGTGCAGATGAACAGACAGTCTGTGTGAGGTGAGGAGGCCTTGATGAAGGGCACACAATTGATTGGGCCTAGAGCATATTACGCACTATTCTTTCTTGCATGGTTCCTAAGTCAATAACTTATTAAGGTGAGTTTATTTATTTAGGGGCATTTCCAAACCTTAATGGGGTTATGGAAATGTAGGAAAAGCCATCTATAACATTTCCCATTAAAGCTTCCTTTTTGGGTTAGAGGGCTCATGGGTTTGCTTCCAAGTGGCAACTCTTGAATCTCTGATCAAGAAACTCTTAGGGATGAGAAATGGTGATGGTGCAAGTTTCCTGCTAAGACACTGCACACTGAGAGTAAGAAAGGGTTTCTGAAAGACTTGTTCATTTACAAATAATCAAATTGAGGCCTAGATAGATTAAGTGACTCATTCAAGATCCCACTACAGGTTAGTAGCAGACCAAGACCAGAGCTGTCTCCTGACTCATGGGGCAAAACTTAGAGTTGGAAGATCAATGTTTGACTCCCATCATTTCCAGTAGCAATGCCCCTGACCTTCTTTAGGTCTCTACTTCTGTAGGTATGTGTCACTGTGGACCACCCAGTCCTGTATAACTCAACTTCTTCATTTGTAAAACGAAGTTGGTCAAATGGAATAATTTACATAAAATTGTTTTATAAAACTGCTTTTCTCCCACCCTTACACACAGCATTTCTTCTTGTAAAGCTATCCAAAAGAGATGAAATCACCAGAAACTAGGCTGAGTCCCCTACTAGGAAGAGGACTCTGATGTGGAGGTGGGAGAGCTGTGTGAGCCTCATGAATGTATCGTCAAATCCTTTTTCAGCTCCCTTCACCTGCTAAAGGGGTGATTTAAAAACTTTTCTTTCTTCTACTACTTCTTCCATCACTTTTAGAGAAAATATTGCCCATTGAATGCCCTTATTTCCTGTAACTCCAACCGACAAACATTTATGTAAATGCTCCTCCTTCTGAAATGGCATTATCCTGCTTCTTCACTGGGCCAACTCTAATTCCCACTTACATTTTTACAGGTCACAGCATCTGCCCCTATCCAGCACCCTTAGCTATTGGGTGACCCTCTTCTGTTCTCCCACATCACCTATGTGGCCTCTATCAAGCATGGACCCCATTGTCTGCCATACTTGTTTACTGGAAAGCCCCTTCTCTAGAATGTAGGGATTCTACATATCTCTATAGTTACCTATATGTGCCTGTGGTGCATAGTGTATTCTCAAAAAATGTTTTTTGATAGATGAATGTACACATGATGCTTACTTGGGTTGCCCTGAAGATGATGCCTTTAGCTTCTGTTTTATCATTTATGGCATGAAAGAGTCTCCAGATTGTCCAGGCTGCCTTTGCACTTCCCGGAGCTGCTGTTTTGACTAGGCCCCAGCTGTGCACTTTCTGAAACCCTCTCTTGGGTGCTGCAGGTGAGAATGTTGAAGAGAGCTTCTGGAGGATGTAGATCTGGCCTGGCCAGTCACTAGAAGCTCCTGGTTCTCCCAGCAGCAGGCTTGCTCAACTGTTCAGTCCTGTTGGGAGACTTCCCTGAGGGGTTCAGCAGCCTCTGTCCTCGAAGAATCTTTTCCTAGGACTAGTGAGTCAGGCACATGGTACTCTGAGTATGTCATGATAGTTTGTATCTCAGCAACAAAGATTCAAAGGAAGTGGGAGAATGTAAGAGAGATGAGAAGGGGGGCCATTTCTTGCCTCCTATCACCTCATCAGTCAGGTGTGCACAGAGATTTCCACTTATCATCTGGGACACGGGCCTGGTCTACAACGTGAGCTTGGAGGCTTAGGACAGGGAAGGCTAAGTATTCTATAAGCCTCATGTCAGGGGAAGGAAGTCCTATGTCTATATATGGCTCGGCCTTTTGATGAAGTCAACCTTGGAGTTAATCTTGTCTCTGGGACCTCCAGAATACTGAGCTCTGGAGGCAACCGACTTAGCAACTTTGAATAGCTGATGTCACCCCCTATGTAACTTTTTGGCATAGAGCCTCCTTTGTCCCAATGTGTATATAAGACTGCCCTTGCTGTAAGCTAGATATATGCATTGCTGTTGTAGGAGAGTGGAAAAACCATGCACGGAAATGCCAGCATTCTCCAGAGCCTGGCCACCACAGAAGCAGGAGAGTGGGCGTGGAAACGCCTGTACTCTCCGCGGTCGTTAACCCTGATGCTGCAATAAAGCATGCAAAACCTCATAACGGCTCCAAGCAAGTTCTTCTTTGCTCTCAGACAAGGGCTCTTCCTGCTGTCATCATTTGGTGGTCTCGGACCTGACACCTGGCACCAATCTCTGTGCAGGGGTCTTTAGCATTCTTTCACCTGCTCTGACACAACTCCTTGACCCCAGCCAGTACTGTTGTCCTGGCTGTAGAGGCCTCTAAGTCCCCTCCCCATTCTAATTCTCACACACTTCACTTTCCCTGCCTTCCTGATCTGTATCAAAAGCCATGTGTCCTGAAGAATAAGGCACGCTGGTTAAGAATCTGTTCTCTGTTGGCAGTCTGATCCCGGCGCAAATTCTGGCCCCACCATGCAATGCTGTGCAAGTTACTTATCCTCTCTGAGGATGTTTTCTCACCCAAAAGGTGGCAAATAATATCCATTCATGAGGTTTTGTGAAGACTATATTAAATCAGCAACTTTCAACTGGTGTGCCTTTTGGAATACCTGACCTTTTTTTTTTTTTTTTTTAACCTTAGATTGTTAAATTAAAAAAAAAAATGACAATAACCAGCACAACATTAGCTGTCTGGTGCAAATGAATCAAAATTATACCTTTTTTGGGGGGGGGTTAGAGTAGCAAAAAATATATTTTTTGGTGTTTTGCAGAATTTTAGCCATTAGTTTATGTGTGCTGTGAGAAGAAAAAGGTTGAAAAAATCACTGTATTAGGTAATGCTTATAAAGGGGTTAGCATGTTTTAAGCTTTCAGCAAACAGTGACTCTTACATTGTTTTATAACTATATCTTTCTTGGACCCACCTTGTCAGAAATAATCATTCTTTCTTGGTGTTGCTATAGAACATTTTAATAATAATATGTAGTTATTTTAATAACTAGTTGGAAAGATCAAATGGATGAAACAGATTAAGATAATAAGGTAATACCATGAGGTAATAATGTGATATTGTTTAGTGTTGACAATGAGACTGTGCGAGATGAAAAGAACATATTGGGTTGACCAAAAAGCCCATTTAGTAAAATAAAAGGAACATTTTTTATTTTCAGCAATAACTTTATTGATTTGGATATTTTGAGTATGGTGGCTATCTCCCACATGGCATAACATTGATTTTTCTCAATTAATGTCTCGATTTGATTGCTATCAACTTCACCTTGTCTACACAACCATGGACCAGAGAGAAATCTCCAGCATGAAGCCTCACAAGCCACGTTTGACATATTCCATCAGTTCCAGCACCTTCTCTCTATACTGCACAAATCTTTTTGTTCATTTCAGTTGTGTTTTTACCTTTCTTGAAATAATAAGGCATAATATGCTGAAAATGTTGCTTATTTTCTTCCATTTCAATATTAAAATTGCTACACAAAAATTCACCAATTTCGATATATATATTTTTTTAAATGCAGGCTGCTACTGACAGCTGTCAAAGTACATTCTAATAAAATTGTTTCAAATGAAGTTAAAGACATCTAAGCATTACCAAGCCATTTTATGGGAAAAAAATCAAATGAACTTTTTGACCAACCCAGTATCACTAATTATCTCATTCATCTCTTGGTCCTTGTCTCAAAGTTTTAAGTTTTCTTAGTGACACTGTACCCAGCATTGATAACCTGTTTTCTCTTCCAGAGAAAAAACAAAAATTCCAAGTAAAAGCATATTCTCCACTCAACAGCTTTAGCCAAGTTCACCAAGATGTGTCCTCATCCTTTCCTATGTATTTTTTTCATCAGAAGTGGTAGAGGAGTCAATTTAGGATCTGTTACTCCTGATTAGTAACTGTCATAGTGACATGAGCAGAGAGGACTTGGGGCTAAGGGATTAAATCTGAAGATGCTTTGCTTTCTATTCTTTCCATGGTGTGCTCTCACCTTCCCAAAGACCTTGAAACTGCTTTTTAACCCTGACAACTTAGGGTGCTTGGCTAGGACACCAACTTAAAACTTTGGCAGGCTCAGCCCTTTCTCTACTAACTGGTTGACTTTGAGCAAGCTAGTTAATCTCATCTCTAGTTTTTCTTATCCTTAAAAAACAATATGTAAAAGTGAATGTGAAAATGAACTGAAATAATGAATACAGAGTGCTTATCATAATGACTAGTACATAATACATTTTTCTAAAATGTTATTTTCTATCATTATTAACTTTACTACCAGCATTCTGCCATCATTATCACTACCATCATCACTATCATCATTAGCAATCTCTTCACCACCATTACCATCATTATTAACACCATCATCATAATCTAAGTAATATATCACCCCATATCACATTCCCTTAAGATCTTTTTAAATGACTGGCTTATACTTTGTCACCCCATGCAGATAATATCTTTATTCAGGTTTTTAGAGACAAGTAAGTGACTTGCTAAAAATTAATGCTGACAATTTTATTACCTGTAGTGGGAGAGAAGGAAAGTCAGTTTTGATTAGATGGACTGTTGGATGCTTCTCAAATTGCCTCCTCTGTACCTGTTGGGTCCATCCCAGAGATAAATTCTTCTACTGAATTCTCTCCTTTTTTCCCATGAATAACAATGCTAGCAATGCAGGTAAAGGGGACCTTAGCCCAGTAAAGTTATTTCCCTTTTCCCCTTTAATTACAGAGTCATGGCAAAGAGAAGAAACTTCATTTCAGTTTTAGTACATAATAATAGGAGTGCCTGGAAGAGAACAACAGAAAAATTCGAGGTTGTCATTCTAAAGCATAAAAAGAGCAGAGTTAATTACCTTTGGCTTCCCAGATGGATTTCTATGTACACAATTATGTTTTTCATCTTTGTAACTTGAGGCTATACTTTGAGGGTTTCTGAAGCAGGGAAATTATCCATGCTGTGTCCAGAGTCATGTTCCAATTAAAAGCTCCTAGGAAGATGGACAGAAATAGTATGTGGGACCCCACAAGAGAAGCCCTTCTCTGGAGAGATGTTTATGTGGTAATTCAGAAGGGTAAAGGGATTCATTCTAAAATTTTTTTGCTTGGGGGCTCTTAGGTACAGTTCCACTCTGCAAAGGGGTATTCAGTTTCGTTGACTTTCTTCACCAAGTCAACACAAATTTCATTGTGGAAATGAGTGTGTGGAGACATTTCCGATGTGGTATTTCTTTTTTAGCTTTTGGATAAAAACACAGTCAGACCTTTGTGTACAGTGCGGATCCTGGAAGGCCATGGAAGGCAGAGTGGGAGAATCTCTAAGGCACCTTAGGAGAACATTTAGCACAAACACAGCACATGCCAAGTTGCCTTCGGGCTGGGAGACTGAGAGCTTCTCTGCACTGCCCTACTCTTCCCACACACTCACCTGAAAGGAACTGGAAGGCATCCCCTTGGCTTGTACATGAGGCTGATTCATTTATCCATTGAACAAATATTTGTTGAGTGTCAGCTAATGCCAAACCTATTGTAGGTGCTAAGGCTAGAGAAGTGAACAAAAATAGGCAAAAACCCCTATCAACATAAACTCACTTTTCCTCAGGTTGGCTTAATATTGTTATTGTGCTCTATCTGGTTATATGTATGTATATTATATATATATATTCTTATATGTTATATATCAATCTTAGATTTATTTATGTGTAACAATACATAATAAAATATAAATGTACACACATTATATACACACATTATATATATATATTTTTTTTTAGATGATAAAATCTAAGAACCAGGGATTGGACTTATCTAAGTATCTGTGTACAAAGACCAGAATAGCACATAGCATCATTCACTCACTCACTCACTTTCTCACTCAATATAGACTATGAGTTAGGTATTATGGATATAATTACAAACAAGACAGAAAATCTCTCTTAGAGATTACAGTGTAATTTAGTGGACATGAAGACAAAGATAGTGATGCCATGATTTTTTGAGATTTAATTCAGGTTTAATAATGTACAAATTTTAAAACTTATATTTGAAAAGATATAGTCAGAGCAATGCCACTTTCATGATGAGTTGACACATTTTCAGCATTAATAACTTTGTCCACCCCACATATAGTCTTATCTTTTAGCTGTTTATTTTGAAGTAATTTTAGATTTACAGAAGTGTTGCAAAAATAAAGTACATAGAATTCCTGGATACCCTTCACCAGCTTCCCCTTATGTCGAAATCTTATATAACTATAGTACATTTATCAAAACTAAGAAATTAACATTGGTATAACACTAATAACCAGATTATAAACTTCATTTGGATTTCACCAGTTTTCCCATTAATGTCTTTTTTCTGTTCCAAGATCTTATACAGGATACCCTGCTGCATTTTTTAAAAAAACTTTTATTATTTTAAAAAAGATTTTATTTACCATTTTTACAGAAAGGGGAAGAGAGAAAGGCAGAGGGGGAGAGCAACATCAATGTATGGTTGCTTTTCACCTGCCTCCAGCTACGGACCTGGCTGGAGACTTGGCTTGCAACCTGGTTATGTGCCCTAGCTGGGAATCGAACCAGCAATCTTTGGGTTTGTAGCCTGGCACCTATCCACTGAGCCTCACCAGCCTGGGCTCCTGCTACATTTAGCTATCAGGTTTCAGCCTCCTCCTACCTGTGATAAGTTCTCTTTTTATTTTCCCTTGCTTTTATAACTGTGACAGTTTGGAAGTGTACTGGTTAGGTATTTTGTAAAGTGTCCCTGAATTTGAGTGTGGTGGCTTTTCCTCATTGTTACACTGGGGCTGTGGAATTTGGGGAAAGAACATCACAGAGGTGCCCTTCTCACTGTGTTAGATCAGGAATGCATGACACTAACATGACTTCTCACTGGTCCTGTTGACCCTGGTCTCTTGGTTAAGGCATCTGCCAGGTTTCTCTACCATGGCTATTCTCTCCCTTCACATGTTTTGTATAATAGAAGTTAGTCACTAAATTCACGCTCAGGGGGAGGGGCATTCATCTCTACCTCCTGAAAGAAGGCTTCCTTTCTTCTGGACTTTTTCTTATTTATATGTAACATAAAAGTACTTGGGATTGAGGGCTTTGAGGATCATATATAATTTCCCCTTTAAGTGATGTTAAACTTGTGTTATGTGAAAGTTCATATATTTAGTCTGTTTGTACAGCATCTTGTTTAGAAAACCATCATTTAACATGAACTCTCATCAGAGAGGGAGAGGGAGTGTTTTCTTTGGAGGGTTCTAAAGTTCTTGTAACTTGAAAATTAAATCCAGTACTACAGGTGAAATAACCTTTTAAGTTTAACACAGTTGTGACAACTGCTTATTGTATGTATTTTAAAATGAATGACTCAATCACAGTTCAATTCACACAACTGTGGAATCATAGGTAAGATACAAGAATTATTTGGTCCAGCCTTCTCAGTTTATATATGAGAAAAGGGCCATTTTTTTTTTTTTTTTTTTATAGGTTGCTCAACTAGTTAAAGGGAGTGCAGGCTTCCTGCATCTCCAGGCTCTTTTCCTGTAAATACCTCTGTCTGACAGTCTATACCATCTCTCCCCCCACCCCATCACAGCTCTTTCCACAGTGCAGGGCCTTCCAGTTCCTTCTGCGGATCCGGAAGAAGGCCTGTGCTCAGGCCTTCTTTAGGGCACCACAGGATTAAAGGAAATACATTTTGCAAACACCCTCATTCCCACTCTTTCCCAGCTCTCATCTGCAACTGGGGAGTGAGAGGACCCAGCATTCCCCAGCCTCTTCCTCAGCCGATGGCTGGAGGCATCACTCCCAGTTAGCCAGGCTCTGCTTTGGGCTGTAGATGCTGCTGTTTGAAAGTGGAAACTCACTATTAAATGTAGAGTTTATTCTTAGAGGCTGCTATTCCAGGGACAATAGGAACAATTCCTTAGAAGACTGGGATGGCTTTAAGCTATGAAAGAGCTAAGCTGAGCTAACAGGACTCACCTTCTCACAAGACAGTGAGAACTATATGAAAGCTGGCATTGGGAGAAGAAACTAGAAAAACGTTGTCCTCTCCCCACACTGTTCACTTCAACTGGCGTTAAAAGACAATGAGATGAATGTGTGACTCAATATGCTCAGCTAAAAAGCTATTTCATTTCTCCCTGTGAAGTAAGTGGAACTTAAAATCCCACTCATGTCCTATGCCCAAGAGAAGTGCCAAGGACCAAATCCATGGGGAAGTGCTCTCTCTCCAGTATCTATGTGGACAATGAGGTGTGCGTGAGATCAGGGATCCAGATCTCAGTCAGAACATCTAACCGGGTGTGTTTTCATGTTGCCCATTTTGATGGTCTTGGCCACAGCCAGAGAGACTTAAAAGCAGAAACAAATGAAGTGGGAGTCAGAGGAAATGGCTGCAAGTGTAGTATTAGGGGCTCCTTTAGCAACAGGGCTTTCACACCTGTCTTGATAAGGTGAGTAAAGATGGCTTTTGACTGCCTCAGTTTCCCTCCCCTCGGTGTGCCTCTTCCACACATGTTCCTCTGTCTAGGGTCTTCAGCACTCACTCCCGTTCCCTCCACTAGAATGTCCCAGAAAAGCTTGGGAACTCGTTCATACCAGCATGTGAATCACCGACTTGAGTTCAAAGAGTCAGCTCTTTAGCAGGACCATTCCCTGTAAACAGACATGAACACCTATGCGTGGATCCCAGCCTTCCCTGATCATCGGCAACATAGGTGGGACACTGATGAATCCAGAAGCCCAGGCAACACTCAATCTCTGGACTATTGAAAAGCTCCACAGGTGGTTCTCAGACACAGCAGCGCTGAAAACAATTTCTAGGCTAAGTGAGAGGTTCTCAGTGTGCTCCCCGGGGCTGACAGCCTCAGCATTGCCTGGAAACTCATTTTGGGGAATGCACATTTTGGGGCCCAAATCAGACTTCCCAAATCAAAATCTCTGGGGGGTGGGGCCCGGCAATCTGTGTTTGATTATGTCTTCCAGTGGACTCTGATGCACACTCCAGTTTGGGAACCACTGCTTTTAGCAAAAAGGGGCGAAGCCTAACAGGGACATTTTGGTCAGGAGGTGTGTACATGTGGATGGAGGGCAGGGTACCCCCCAAAACCACACTCCATGAATGGTTGGCTAGTTGTACCCAACAAAGCCATCACTGGTCATGTGTGGTTCGATCAAAGCTCTCTCAGATCCACAGACCATCAGCCATATAAAAACCTTTTGTTTTAGTAGGGAGGATAGGTTTTCTTAAAATGACCACAACATACCTGATAATAATATTAATTGGCAGTGGTTGTGTTGGTGGTCATAACTCCCCCCTTCCTTCCTCTTCTGCCCCACAAGCCACAGACCACAAGTATGGCTGGTGGACAGGGCAGAGGCACAGAATAAGGCTGTGGAAGGGGAAGTGATTTGATTTGTTGAGCTAAATTGGACTGAGTTAGAGGCTATAGAACTCTTCTGCACATATTTCTTTTTTTAATTAAAGTTATCGGGATGACATTTATTAATAATAATATGTATGTTTCAGGTGCACATCTTTATCATACAATAGCTGTGCATGCTCTTGTGTCCTTTAATTGCAAATTTTAGCTCAATATTGTAGTCTCAAAGCACCCACTCACTTGAAGGGTAATGCCTGCAGCATTGCATGTGGAAGAGACATCCTGAACATAGGCTGAGAATCAAGGACATTTCAGTTCTATTCAACTAGCATTGTTCTTAATACTGGGCATATGTCCATGAACAAGACGGACACTGTCCCCAACCTGAAGATCTTAGAGAGAGAATACAAACAGGTGAGAATGCTGCTAATGAAGAGGAGACACAGAAAGCATGCTGTGGGAGTTTCCCTCTTACTTCTGGGTATCAAGCAGGTCCTCTCTGGGTGAGTGATGTTTAGTATGATAACTAAAGGTTGGACTGGAACCAGCCAAGTGTAGAAAAAAGTGGGAAGAAGAACATTTTAGGCAGAGAAAGAGCTTATGTGAATCCTGGAGCCAAGAGAGAGACTGGTGTAGAAGTTTTGAGAACTACAAATTGAGTATGCAGGACCCGAGAGAGTACGGGGGACCAGGATACAAGATGAGGTTAGAGAGGTGGCAGGTCTGGATCCCCCAGGGCCAAGGAAGCCAGGTGAAGAATTTGGACAAGTGCCTAAGGAATTGGAAGCCTTTGAGGAGTTTAAAGCAGTGGAAGAAAATGACAGATTTGCATTTTGGGAAGTGGACTGGAGGAAGGAAGAATGGGTATTGAGAGACAGAAGATGTGTGTTTATATAGACTAAACTTTTGAATGTTTGCTTAGGAAAAACATTAAATGAACTAAAAAAGTTATAGACTAAAATGTGTATTCCTCTTATGTTCTTTTTCCACCTTAGTTTTGCTTCTTTGGGTGAAATAGATCTATGGCATCAGTCTTTAGAGAACGCATGTGTATTTGACAGACATGTCAAATTAAAAATTCAAGCAATATCAAAAAGTGAGGATGGAATCATTAATACTCTGAAACACAGGTGGCAAACACAAGGCCCTCCACCTTGTTTTTTCCAGCCTGGTACCTTGTTTCTACTCAACTTGCTTAACTGTTAAGGAGCAGTTACATTTATACAGCCCTAAAATGATGTTCAGCCCTTTGAAGTCAATTGCAAGGCTGATGTGGCCCCTGGTGAAAATGAGTCTGACAGCCCTGCTCTAAGAGTGGTACTAGGAGAAGTAGCTTCGTGGAAGATATGGGTCTTGGGCAAGGCTTTGACGGATCCTGACAAGAGGGTAGACTAACAGAATGGGGATGACAGTGGGAGGGGGGCAGAGTATGAGCGGGGGATGTTGTGGTGGGATCCACATTCATGGTTTCCATTTGTCTTGATTTTCAGGGAAAGTCAATTGAGCCTCAGATGTAATAAAAAAGCATAGTAGCTTTTAGCAAAGTATATGGGAGCAGTAAGTGTTCTCATCTAATTAGTGGTCACTTTTCTGCCACACCTGCTAGAATTGCAGCAGAACAGGAGCATGTGGGTGGACTTTGCTGGAAAGGTTGATTTGGAAGACACCTGGGAGGGCTGAGGGGACCCTGGCACTGCTTTAGGGGAGTGCAACAGGCCTTCTGGAACTACTGGTCATCCCAGAATTCAGCCTGCTCTGGGTTTTAGAACATTACTTAGTGTCAAGGCAGTTTTGAGAAGCTACATATAACAGAAGGGGCCATTTCTAAAGTCCCATTCACCAGAAGCCTCAGCTATGCCCCTCACCACTGAGACAACCTGCTTGTGCAGGAGTTCAACTGTTTCAAAGGGTAGACTTGGCTTTGCATTGCTCTCAAATCCCAGGTACAAGTTGCCACTTGGTGGCCACCTGCCACCACCCTGGGCAGCTGGTGGGGAGGAGCGTAAAGGGCCGAGTGACTGAAACTGGGCTCTGTAACAGCAGCATCAGGTCTGGGCCAGACTGAGAGGAGACGAGCATAATCTTGCCAGAAAACAATAGTCTGAAAGATTAATTGAGCAGGGCATGTCATGGGCAGAGCATTTCTAGCTGGGGGTATTCTCTGGAAATACTTGTGGGGTGGCCTGGATGCAGGGCCAGAGACTTCAAAGATAGCCCATGGGCCCTTCCGCTTTCCATGGAGTTAGTATTCTATCTGTTCTATATTTTGGGAGGTCTACCTAATAATTTATTTCAAAAAGAGGATTCTAATGGCAGAAAAGAATGGAAAATATTTGTCAATAGAATGGTCTTTTCACAACATGCTATGTTGGTCTTTGCTTGAATGAATGTCTCCAAAATAAGGAAGGGGCTTATTGAGCACCCAACTCTGTGGTGCCCACTGGGGTGGCAGCAATTGAGCCCCAGGACCTCAGGTTGTGCAAATCAGGTGAGGCTCTGCAGGGGTTGCTGGGGACAGAGTTCCAGAGAACAATAAACTAGTGTGAGTGCTGCCTGAGGGGCCCATGGGAGGAGACAGTCCACCAGGGCTGAAGGCATGTTTGTCCAGGCAGGCAGCCACAGGGGATCCCAAGCCATCCTCCCCTGGCACATATCCTGACTGCACCTGTAGATATGGAGCCACTGGGCACCTGAAAGATGGCAGGAGCAGTTGCTTGGAAACCCCGCCCAAACCACCTGTCCATGCCAATTCCTTCCTTATTTCCTGGTTGTGTTTGAGCCCCCTGCCCCCCAGCTCCTGGAGGGATTCCCCATTGTGTTCCAGTTGCTCAACCTTCTCCCTGAGCCGCTTATGGTCTCACTATCCAGACATTCCCTGAATTGGGGGATTAAGAGCTAATGAAACAGCTTCCAGGGGGAAGGGTCCAACGGGGACAAGACACCTCACAGGCTCTCATTGACATTTTGGGGAAATGAATAATTTTATGAGTGTGCTTCTTTCTGTAACCTTGCCTAGTTGTCCCCCAAAGATGGGAGTGACTAATGAATTCTTCTAAGAGTCTGATCAATGCAGCCAAGATTTAGGGCTAAAGCAGAAGATCTCCAAATATACAGTTCTCAGCACCCTGGGACCCACACTCAGGTACTTCTTGGTTTCAGCATGTACTTCTCAGGCATCCATGGGCACTGAGATTCACAGTTAGCGACTGAGGTTGCCTGAAGGCTTTTAGAGGGCTCAATAAGAGCAGGTGTTCAAAATCTTGACATCTATCCTTTGTATTGGTCAAGCTAACCAGTCCAAGCTAGCATCCCAGCCTCTAACAGGTGGGAGCATATAGTGACCTAAATTAGATTACATGACTCACTATCATTTATAACCTTTGGTTTAGTAACCTGGTTCCTGAGAAACAACAGGAGAGTGCCATGATTACAAAGACTTGAGGGAATTCTGGAGAGATCAAGATAGCACTGACCCACAGGGATCTCTCTGTTCTAGCAATCTTTGTACTTGTTTCTGAATCCATGTGACTGTACCATATGACCTATCATCACTCTGTTACCTGTTCTCATAGCTCTCTGGTCCAGGTAGTACCACAGGACTTTCCTGAGGCCCAGGCATGAGCCCATCCATAATATTATAATAGTAAAAGCTGTCCTTTTTAGATGCTTACTATTTTCCAAGCACTGTTGTAGTGTTTCATATATATTAACAAATATAATCCTTGCAAAAAAAGTATAATATGTGCACCTAGATTAGATAAGTGACTTGTTCAAAGCTGATGGAGGCAGGATCAAACCAGGCTTTGTTGATCAGCCACCCAGCTAGGGAACATTGCACAAGCTAGAATAGGCTGGAGTATATACTGTCCCCAAATTTCAGAGCCGAGCAATGGGGGATAAAAGAGACAGACCAGGCTCTGCTTCCTGGAAATGAAAGCCAGGTGTGGTGGAGGGAGAACAGGCTAAGGCAGGGGCTCTCAAATGTGATCCCCAGACCAGCGGTGTCTGCATCACCTCAGAACTAGTTAGACATGCAAATTCTCCAGCCCCGTCTCAGACCTACCAGGTCAGAAATTCTGGGAGTCCTGATTCTGATTCATGATAAAGCTTGCAAATTACTGGAATAGAAAGTCAGGCCTGCCTCTGCCCTGGCCTAGCTAGATGACCATGAGCAGGTAATTTTCTCTCTCTCTGATCCTGGTTTCCTATCTCTAAAATGAAGGGCTCACTCCAGATTCATTCACTTTTCCTTAATCCAACAAATATTTCTTGAGTACCTATCATGTGATAGATTCTGAGAATAAAAAGTCACTGTGCCTTCTAAATGGAGCACAATTATAGCCAGGTGGCGTCACCACTTCAGGTTCAACGCTAGTTATTTCTTGCTGGGGCAATCGGTAGAAAGACTCTCTCTGTACCTCCTCTTTCTCCTAACTCCAATATAGTCCCACGCTGTTGCCAAAGCCACATTTAAGAGGAGCATGACTCTGACCTTGTTGCTCCTCAGTTAACCTTCCATGACCCCCTGTAGTCTGTGCTTTCCAAATGGAACACAATGAAAGCTCAGCCAACTTCTCCTTGTAAATCTGCTTGGCCTTGGACATGAATCTGCTCACAGGCCTGTAGGGTAGTTGGAAGGGAGGCGTTCTGGCCAGCAGAGGTCCTAGGTTCTGCAGAACATGAATCCAGTAGCTGAAAAAAGGAAAGAGAGTAGGATTCCTTTTTTTTTTTTTTTAATTTATATCTTATTTATTATTTTTAGAGAGAAGGGAAGGAAGAGAGGGAGAGTGATATCATTGCATGGTTGTCTTTTACCTGCCTCCAGCTATGGACCTGGCTGGAGGCTTGGCTTGCAACCTGATTATGTGCCCTGGCTGGGAATCGAACCAGCAACCTGTGGGTTCGCAGGCTGGCACCTTATCCACCAGCCACCAGCCAGGGCAAGAGTAGGATTCTCATGCAACATCTGGCAAAGCTCTGCTCTACTTTGGGGCCCATGTGACTGTTCCCTGGAAAAACTTAGTTAAATTTCCTGTCTGTATTTCAAAATCTACAAAAAGTTTGGACCAATAGAAAATGGAGGTGTTTGAAAAGCATGAGTTCGAATCTACTATGCTAAGTAGAGCCATTTATACTCATCAATCAGCATCCTGAATATTGTCCCTGGGGCTTAGTGACTGCAATTAAAATGGACATGGATGGGCTAGGGAACTTGCTCCCAACTTCAGGTACAGTCACTGGTATCTACTTGGTTGTCTCACCCTGAAAGAAAAAGGCTGGTGAGTAATGGATCCATGAGACATTGGAGTGCATACACTGCAATTGGCATTGTGTCAAATTTTCTGGTCATTAAAGAAACACAACATACTTCCCTAAGGAACTCACACCTCCCGCATCACAAGAGGCCATCCTGATAGTTTCTGCATTCTGTGGCTTGGCAGCATCTATACATTGGACAATCCATACTCAAGCTGAGGTGAGTCTGGGACTACTTAGCAGTTGTCTGGAACTTCACCCTGGAGTCTGTGTTTCTGTCTGTGAAGGCCACCTCACTGGTTCAAAACAGCTCCCTTGTTTCAGAGAGATTAAGTGGTCTGAGCTGAATTCTAGGCTGTGCAAGCAGTGCTGGAATCCTTCAGAAAAAGAGGGAAAGCAAGGATTTTCAGACTCCTATTTAGACTCTTTGCTTCTGTGCTCAGCATCTCCTGGTTAAAAACCTCTTAGGCATCTGTGGCGGAGTGGAAAATCCACCAGAGCTCTGGTCCCCACTTCTCACTATTTGAGTGTGTGCCTGGGCCTGTGCTCAGTATTTATTTTACCATTATAAGAACAGTGGCTGCTGCTCAGCTGATGTTGGTTGAATTTGTTAAATGTAGAATAACTAGGTTTACTGTCATTGATGGTTTTTATGTTTCCCTTAGCTGGGATGTTAGAAATGCTCTTCCTTCCTTCCATCCTTCTTTCTTTCCTTCCTTCTTTCCTTCCTTCCTTCCTTCCTTCCTTCCTTCCTTCCTTCCTTCCTTCCTTCCTTCCCTCCTTCCCTCCTTCCCTCCTTCCTTCCTTCCTTCCTTCCTTCCTTCCTTCCTTCCTTCCTTCCTTCCTCCTACCTCCATTATTTAGTATTTGCATTTTTTCCAACTTTATTGAGATATAATTGATAGGTAACACTATATAAATTTAAGGTGTACAAAGCATTGGCTCAATATTTATATATTGCAAAATGTTTACCATCATAGCCTTAGCTAATACCTTCATCAGATCACATAATTACCATTTCCCTTTTTGTAGTGAAAACATTTAAGATCCACTCTCTTCACAACTTCCAAGTATATATAATATAGTATTATTAACTATAATCACCACGAAATGCTTTCCTGAATTTGCCCTATAGGAATATAATATAAAGCTGGAGGTTTCAAAATGTTTATTTGGAGAGATATTTTTTGATCCACTGCTTTCTTTCTGGGGGGAGGGTATTTGTGCTGTCTTTCCTCCATTTCCCTATCCCCACTCCCACTAGAATGTGAGCTCTTTGCAGTCAGGGTCTTGCTTTCCTTATTCATTGATATATTTTTAGTGCCAGATACAGATAGTAGGATAATTGTCCACAAGTATTTGCTGAATGAATGGATAGATGAATGAATGAATGAATAAATGAGTAAATGGGTAAATGAATAGATGGATGAAGAGATGAATTTGGGGATGGATGGATAAATGATTGTGTGAAACTCAACTCTTTTCTGGTGAGGTAGTGTTATATAGCTGTTCTTATTACAAGAAAAAAATTGTAATTATGTGTGGTGATGGCTGTTAACTACACTTATTGTAGTGATCATATATATATATATATATATGATTGTGTTGCACATCTGAAAATAATAAAATATGTCAATAATATCTCAATTAAAATTTTTTTAAAAGAAAGGAAAATTGGAGCTGTGCAATCAGATTGCCCATACTGGATCCCTGGCTGTTCTTATGACCTATGTGCTTTGGACAAGTTTCTTAACCTTAATTCTGTTTCCTCATCTGTAAAATGACTACTACTTTAAAGCATTGTTATAAGGATTAAATGAAATAATATGTACAAGTATTTAGAAGAGTTTTGGGCACATAGTAATTGGCTAGAAATCTTGGCTATCATTGGCTTTGCAACCTGGAAAGTACCTATGAAGCTCCTGAAGTTGTTTGGTTTCCATCCCCCTCCCTCTCCTTTTTTTCCCATGGTTTGGTTGTGTCTGTTTGTGGGTCATGCTAACTAATGGAGACTTTTTTTATTTTAAAGAAACAGTTACTCATGCCAATCAATTTATACTTATAGTATGCCTGTTACATCTCTGAGCTTGTTTTTGCTTATTTTTTCTTTTTGTATTTTTTCACATAGAGAACAATAGCAACACTAGGTTTAAGCCTAAATCTTTCATATTCTTTATTAATAACAATAATCATAACAAAAATGATGGCTACTGCTTATAGAATCTTTACTATGCACCAGGCATTGTATACCTGGTAGCTAAGTCATTGTCTGGACCAGGAGATCATGGATACTCAGGTATTGATTGACTGTCAGTATCTGACTTTGTCTCTGGACTCACTGAGGCCAGGCTTAGCTCATTAGTCTTCATCTGGTGTTACTGTGGTCACACAGACGTCACATAAAGTTACTGCTTGATTGAATTCATGGCTTTGTCTTTGGAGGCATGTCTGTTTTTTCTTTGAACCTTCAAAATGTCTGAAGTTTGAAGTGGTCCTTCTCCTTTTCTTGCCTTTGTTCACCCTCCACTTATATTTCTATCTCCTTTTCATCTTCTCTATCTCTTCAGTCATTCATTCAAGTTGCTCACCCACCAAATTAGAGAAGTGGCAGTTCAAAAAAAGCAGTACAGCTGTCTGCCCAGCAGCTCCACCCGTGACTGAACGCTGCCCAGGAGCATAGCACACATGCAAATAGACTTGTCTTGACATGCTAGAGCCTTTCCCATTTTTCAGTCAACTAAACCTTTGATTCACAAGGAAAGGGACTTTGACTTGATTAAAAATTCGTACTTCGATAGAGTTTGGAAATCATGAACTACACCTGTTGAAAGTCCTGAGTCACTGGAAGGCTTCATGTCTCAGGAAGAGGAAGAGGAGGAGGTTCTTCGTTGCATTTTCAGAAAGAAGGATGATTGAAATGCATCACTTCAGCCATTGGACAAATTCCTTTCATTTTTCTCCTTAGGGCCTAGAGCTCAAGTAGAATAGAGGCTAATAGCATCCCTGATGTCTACTGTTTTGGTGGCTCTAGTCACTTGGGGGTCTTTTAATGCTATACAGAGAAGCAGAGAGGCTGAGTGGTCTGAGTCATGGGCCTGCCGATTGGGTGCCAGGTTGCAGAGTCCCCTGACCGCTACTTCTTAGGTAGGGGGTGGAGAGTGGAGACTACAGGAAAGGGATTGTCTCTGGGTGCAGAGCAGTCATGGTGCCAAGCTCCCTCCTGCATGTGGGAAAAAATGGTTATGTGCTTAGCTAAACAAAAGACCTTCCACGCTACACTTAAACTGGAGATTATTTTTCTTCTTAATGAAGGCTTTCCAGGGTCATTCCAATGGATAAGAGTTGAAAGAGGATAAATAGAAAAGGAGATGCTGAGAAAAAGGGATGACTAGTTTTTGATTGCCTCGGTTAGTGCTTCCTAAACCTCAAAGTAATGTCACTTGAATTTTTCCTTTTTCTAATTTTTTGCTAAAAACAACCAATCAACCTGGATTATTCCAGACCTATTGATTCAGGTTTTTGGAGAATAAGGCTAAGGAATACCTCTTTTTAATAATCATCCTGTGTCATTTGGATAGGAACCAATCTCTAGACATTCCTGTGGGACTTTCCATTAATTGAGCAAATTAGATTTTTTATACCAGTATTGTGTCCTCCTCACCTCAGTATGGCTAACATCTAAGTTAATTTCCAGCACAGAACATTTGTGGATATGTCATGGAATATATTTCTCAAAGGCAGCCAGCAGCTGGGCAGGCTGTAGGGAGGAGAACTATTGGTGACATAAAGGTAAAACTATCAAATTAAGACTACTATTCAGGGTATGATGCCAAATAATGGTAAAGCAATAATAATAATAATAATAATAAAACAAAAACCTTCTTTGCCTCTTTACCTCAAAAGGACCACATGGTGGGTAAAATAGTCTAGAAATATTTTCTTTTGCAAAGCTGTTTTCCAAAGCCCTGAAATGACAAGGGAATCAAGGATAATAACCACTAAGTTGTTTTTTTTTAAACTATTTTCCAGGATTATTTATGGCAGTTTTAGGCCATAGATAATGATTAAAGATAACTGGTCCTTGGTTTTCTCATTGGGCATGGATACTTTCCAGCTGCCTGTGTTAAAGAGAGGCGGTCAGTGTGACTAGAATTCATCTGTCTAGTGTCAGATGGCATTCAAAGAGTGCCATAAAAAGAGCTGGGCATCCTCCACTGGCCAGAGTCCAGGCTGCCACATACAATAAAGCCCTAGCTTCTGAGCACTGGCAACTATCCAGGATACTCTGGCTTGGGTCTGTACAATCTCTATTTTATCAGGATAAATGTGACTTCCTTTTTAATTGTGCCTAATCATGACCTCCATTTAAGTACAATAAAGCTGGAAATCCAACCGTTAAGTCCATTCCTAGATTAGGACCTGTTATGCAGTTGTTAGCCATATTCACAGATGGTTGATGGGAACTGGGGATGATGAGTTGTGGTCAGGATCCTATCACATCTTTGACAGGGGCAATGTGGCCTACTCTTCCCTTGGACAAGCACAAGTTGACAACGTTTGAAGGGGTAGGGACCCTTGTGCATGAATTTTGATAACAAAAACATGAAAGAGAATTTACTTATGTAGTTTCTTGATTGGAATGAAACGATGAAACATGAAAGCGAATTTACTTATGTAGTTTCTTGATTAGAATGAAACAATGAAAATTAGTGTATGTATGGAGAGGACTCTACACTACACTGTGGCATTTAATCATTGCAATAACAACTATTATTATTATGATTTTGGAAAAGGAGGAAACTAAAATTAGAAGAATTTAAACAACTTACTCAAGACCACAGTATTAGTGCAGCCAGTTTCCAAACCAGATTCTCTGACTCTAAACTAAGTAATTTCTTCACTATGTCCTGCTGCCTTGTCCAGAGGCAGAAGAATGAAATGATACTCATTTGCAGGAGAGATGAGAAATGGACTTAGCTGATGTAGTATGTGAAGGAAACATGGGAAATTGCCTTAAGGCAGCAGTAGTGTTTGATATTCTACCCACATGACTGGAGGCCTATTATTGTTCTAGCTGTAAGCATTTGTAAACATTTTATGTAATTTAAGTAAAAGTTTGATATCATAGTATTTCTCTAAAATAAACAGTGGCTCTTAACCTTGAAATTCTCATAAACTCTGGGGACTGCCTGCCAAGGAAAATACGTATGTGCACTTAGGACCCATCCCTCCTACCGCACCTTTCTGGCCAAGAAATCTTTTTCTAGCCACTTGACTTTACGAATTGCTCTGAATTTCTGAGCCAGAGACAATTTTTATAGTCTAGTGGTTGTTCAACTTGTAGGCTATCAATTTTTCTATGCTCTAGTCTGTCCATATCTGAATTTATGATAAATCATTCATTGAAAGGTCATAGAGATTTTGTATCTACCCAACTCCAAATATCTAATGCTGACAGTTTTTGGTTTTGTTTATTGCTCTATCTCCAAAGCCTAGGACAGAACTTGGCACAACTTTAGGATATAATCTATATGTTTTAATTTTTTGTGTTTAATACATGTTTCTGAAAATTGAGTGAAAAGTGTTTTACAAATTAATCACATAAATGCAATAGAACAACTTGTTCTTAAAGGGAGCTTATCTATAATTTCTTCATTATATACATCACCATAGATTTTTGGTATATAAACTTTACCAAGCTAAAAAGTTTCCTTCTGATCCTCTAATTTTCTTTTCTTTTTTGAAGATTTTGTTTATTTTTTAGAGAGAAGGGGAGGGAGGAAGAAAGAGAGGGAGAAAAACATCAATGTTTGGTTGCCTCTCCTGCGCACCCAAATGAAGACCTGGCCCTTAATCCTGGCCTGTACTCTGACTGGGAATTGAACCAGCAATCCCTTTGGTTCACAGGCCAGCACTCAATCCACTGAGCCACACCAGCCAGGGCCACCTTTATACGTATTTTTAATACACCTTTCCTGTTTCTTCATAGAAAGATCCAGTTTTCTTCAGCTGGTTTAAAAGTTAAACATTCTATTTCTGTTTTATACCAAGAATAAAAGTGGAAGTTGCCCCTTACCACATTCTTATATTTATTTTTCCTATTGAGTTCTTAAATTTATCAACAGCTATTTTTCCCCTTTATAAAACAAAAACATTGCTATATTTTAATTTTCTTTTGATCTCTTTTTAGAGCCACACAGTACATGCCTGCACACATAAAATAAAATAAAATAAAATAAAATAAAACGTGAAATGGTGTCCCCTGGACTTGTACAATCAATACTGATCTTTTCTATACATTTGTATGGGTTCTTATGTTTTTTGTTTTTTTTTTAAAGATTTTATTTGTTATTTTTAGAGAAAGGCAGAGAGGGAAAGAGACATCAATGCATGGCTATCTTCCACCCGCCTCCAGCTATGGAGTTAGCTGGAGACCTGGCTTGCAACCTGGCCATGTGCCCTGACAGGGAATCGAACCAGCAACCCCTGGCCTCGCAGGCCGGCACCTTTCCTTTGAGCCTCTAGCCAGGGCGGGTTCTTATGGGTTTTTATGGCTGTTCTTATGTTCTCTCTTTTTTCAGCTTTAAGATAATTTCTATAATAAACTTTATCTAGATATTTGATTGCCTTTTGCTCCCACATTATTTGTAACATCCTCCCAGATTGCCTCTTTTTTTTTTTTCCCAAGATTTTATTTATTATTTTCAGAGAGAGGGAAAGGAAGAGAGGGACAGAGAGACATCAGTGTATTGTTGTCTTTCACCTGCCTCCAGCCACAGACCAGGCTAGAGACCTGGCTTGCAACCTGGGTATGTGCCCCGGCTGGGAATTGGACCAGGAACCTTTGGGTTCACAGGCCTGTGCCCTATCCACTGTGCCACCAGCCAGGGCCCCAGATTGCCTTTTTTATTTGAGTGCTAGCTCTAAGAGCAATTTTACTATGAGACCATATATGCTTGAGAATACATTTGTTATGTTATGATATTTAAATGACAGTTTGGCTTTATTTAAAATTATAGATTCAAAGTTACGTCAACACTTTAGAAATGTTTTTTTATTTTTTGTTTGCATTTAGTTTAACTGATGAGAAGTATACTATCAATATGATTCTGTTCCTCACCTATTAGTATACTTTTTTTTTAATCAGTAAACTTTTAGAATTTCCTCTTTGTATTAAATCATTATTAAATTGCGTTATAATGTGTCCAGGTGTTAGTTTTTCTTTACCTTTATTGTTTAACTATTCATGAGCAGTTTTAATCTTACATATTTCATATTTTTTAAAAAGTGTAAGTACTTACTTAATCTTCAAGACAAGAACAAAACAAAATAACCACTATCACCATTGCAGATTATCTTAAGACTGGTCAAAACTGTAAGGAAAAGAAAAAAATAGAGATGTAAGATTGGAAGAGAAAAGATAAAACTACCATTGTTTTCAGAAGAGATGATCATCTACCTAGAAAAACCAACAGACAAACTATTAGAACTAATAAGAGTCCAACAAGTTTGCCAAAAATAATATAAACTCAAATATTAGAAAAATTTTATGCCAACAATAACCAACTAGAAAATACAATGGAAGTTGAGGTGCTACTCAAAATGTCAGAAGAAACTATCGAGTAATTAAGAATTAACATCTAAGAATACACTAGACTTCTGTGCAGAAATTTTTAATGATAAAGAAATAGAATCTGATCTCAATATATGGAGAGCTAGCCTATTCTTAGATCGGCCAAATTACTCTAATAATGTTACTAACCCTCCTTAAAACAATCAATAAGTTAAATAAAAAGCAATCAGAATTGTGGTTGAATTCCTTTTGGGATACTTGATAACTTTATTCTAAAATTTTAAGATGTGTTGTAATAAATAATAGTAAAACCTATAAAGTGTTAGTATAAGAACAGACAATGAGATCAATGAAATAAAACAGAGTTCAAAGGCAGGCCTATATATATAATGCAAAGTATATCTATTGAAAAAAAGACACTATGAGTTAACAGATGGCAGATTAGGAGAAGAAATTTGTACTGAGTAAAACTGATAATATCTAAAATTTTATATGTAGACTATACAAAAACTCCTGCTAACCAATAAGAAAAACACAGCAATCCCAGTAGAGAAATCGGTGAAGGAATGAATAGGAATTTTAGAAAAGAGGAAATCCAGAAGGTTAGTGAGCATGTGAAGAGATGCTCAAATGTATTACTATTAGTAATATAAAATAGAACCACAGCGAACTATCACTACATTGATTAGATTGGCAAAAATTAGAAAGCTGAAGGATGCCAAGTCTGGTGGTGAGGGAAGGCTCATGAACTGCTGCAGGGAGCCTGGAGAGCAACCTGGTTGTATTTAGCCAACTCAAATATATACCTCTGGGTGTATACTTCCAAGAAATTTTCACATGCCTCTGTACAAGGATACACGTCAGAATGTTTAGATGCTTTGTTTTGTGAAGGGAGAGCTGGAGCAATCTGGCTAAGCAAAATGCAGTGCTTATGTTCCATGAAACACTTTTAAGCCTCCTGTATCTTGGCGGTTGTAAATAACATTGCAGTGCACACAGAGATGCTTATTCAGTATGAGTGTCCTTTAGTACATGGGTGGATAAAAACAACTATGGGACATTTACATAATGGAATGCTACTTGGCCATAAAGAAGAAAAATTTACCTTTTGAAACAGTATGGATGGACCTGGAGAACATTATGCTAAGTGAGATAAGCCAGTCAGAGAAAGACAAATACCATATGATTTCACTCATATGTGGAATCTAATGAACAAGCTGAACTAACAGGGAAATGAAGACTGACTCATAGATGGAAAACAGATAACAGGCAGTGGGGAGGAGGATGAACAAAAAGGATAAAGGACTATGGGCAAGGACAACAGTGTGGTGATCGTGGGGGTGGGAAAGAAGGTGGGTGTAAGGGGACTAAAAGGTAGTGTAATAAAAGTAATTACTTTCAAGCCTTTAGATGTGACAGATGAAATGTATACATAGCAATGTGGGTGGATCTTGCAACATAGGTAAACAGCATGAGCTCTCTAATGCTATACCACTTACATTAATCCACTTACATCAATTAAAAATCCATGTGTCCAGGACAATGCACATTTTATAAAAACAGGCTACAAATGTGTTTTATTTATAAATAAAAGGATCAACATCAACCAGATGAGAATACTTGCTTTAATTGGAACTAGGTGACCGTTGTAGGTGAGTGGAGACAGGAAAAAGAAGATGCATGGAAGGTGAGGAGGAAAGTGAATGAATGAATAAATGATGAGTGAATAAAAGAATGAGTGAATAAATAGGTAAAAGAAGTACATTCTGTGGGCCATAAAGTGAAATAGATAAAGAGGATGATTAATATCCAAATGAAAAGGAAAAATAAGGCCTAATGCAGATGATAACACATAATGAATAGTTAGTAAATATTTGTTTAGTGATGGAAAAAATGATGTCTGTGGTGAATCCTTTTTGCAAAGATACAAGTTCTTTTTGTAATTTACTGAATTATTTTAGGAGTTTTAATTTTGGTATATCAAATAAAAAAATGTGAGCACAGCTATATTTGGAGACATCTGGATGGTATTAACAGAATCCTTTTTCTTTTCCCCTGCTTCTTGAGGTATTGAATTTGTGCTGTGTGGTTTGACTTTGAATTTTGGTCACAGAAAATATATTTTCAGCAAATATTTGCCATGTTGATCAAGTCTTGGTTTCCAAGTATCTGCCCATATGTGGTCATTGATATTCAGGGTCTTTGTTGGAAGAACTGAGCTGAAATCTGCTTGCTGAGCTTTGAGGTTGTCAGAAGTGGCAGGATTTGTAGCTGGCCATAATGGTGGACTGGCATTTTTGTAGCTGGCCAACTGACATTTTTCCCCCACCACTCTGCAAGATTTGATTTGCCAGAGCACTGCTGGGTTTGTCCTTTTCATTCTGTTTTTCCAGAGGACAAGGATCTATTGATCTGCTCTGGGTTTTACTATCAGTGATCCTATATTACTATGAATAAACATGGCTGACATTTGACACTCACTGATTTCAACTTGATGAATATCGACTAGCATAGTTATTGAAAGCTCTGGTTCTAGTTATAGGAACTTGGGCCTGATACTCAGCCTGCCTGTGTTGCTGGGTAAGTCAAATTTCCTAAGTATGTACTTGTTTTTCTGAACTATATGAATGGAACTTTCCTCAGAATTGTGGTGAGTAGATAATGTAGTTAAGGCTTAACATGGAGTTTGGTGTGTAGTAAGTGGTTATTATTATTATTACTTCATGGAAATCATTATGCTAGCTAGGCCTGTGAAGAGAAACAAAGATAAATTTTAAACAGTTCTTAATTTTATGGAACTTGGTGAGAATAAGACAGGTGCCCAAAATACAGAGCACTATGAGGGTAGCCATGAGGTTACTACATATCCTCCTAGGAGCCTGGTGGAACATTCTGAGAACTGCTTCTTCATTTCATAAACAAGGAAACTGAGACTCGGAAGAGATGCCTGGCTTGATTACAGGAACACAGCCAGTGAGTGGCAGAGCCTTAATGGAGACCAGCATTTCTAATGACTGAGCCAGGCCTGATGGATGTGTCTGCTAGAATAGATCCTTTTCAGTATGGCCCTCGGCCTTGTGACACTGCTACCTGCCAGGCTGCTGTCATCATGGGGCCCTCCATGTCTTCAAGTCCAGAGGCTTTGGGGTAAAGGCTCAGAACTCAGCCAGGAGATAGACTTCTTTACTTTTGAGTCCTATATCTGGACAACATTTCTTAAGACTTGCCCTCAAGCCAAACCATTAGTAACTGTAATTTATTTTATTTTTTAAACTATATATGTATGTGTGTGTGTGTGTGTGTGTGTGTGTGTGTTTATTTCTTTTCTTTTCTGTGTGTGTGTGTGTTTATTTCTTTTCTTTTCTTTTTTAAGATTTTATTTATAGACCACAATGCAGACATGTGACCTGGCTGCAAATTGAACCAACAACCCTTTGATTCACAGGCCAGTACTTAATCCACTGAGCCAAACCAGCCAGAATGCAACAGTAATTTACTAAATCCATTACTTCATTAAATGAACTTCTACTGAGGGACATGTATGCTCTAGGTCCTATGTGAGGCACTGGGAAGACAAGGGTGAAACGTCTTTGAAGAACCTACAGAGTTATCCAACAGTTGGCTGTCAAATAATGAACAAAGTGATCCAAGAGCTAAGAAAAGAGGGACTAATATTTTGGGGGGCCAGGTGGTTTGCTGGGCCAGAATATTTTTCACCAAAAATGTACTATCTGAGCTGGATCTTGAAAAATGACAAGGTGATTTTTTCAGGTGAGGAACTGGGGGAAGAAAGAACCTGGCAAGGGAGGCTAGCAAGGTCAAAGGCAGGGAATTGCATGGGTGTGCATAGTGGAGCTTAGAAGTTATTGGGGACTGGTGGCAGGGGCAGGGGGTGATGTTGAGGGTGATGGTGTTGGAAAGATAGACAAGAGCTAGATTGTAAGAGGCCTTATGGGTCTCCAGCTCTGTGGCTAAAGGGCGTACGTGAAAGATTTGTAGCCGGAAAATGGCATGATTCAGTCTAGGTCGTGCAAGATGGTCGTGCAGAGCTGAGGCTGCTCTGAGACAGAGCAGCAAGACCTGCTGTAGGGGGTCCTCACGTGTGGCTTTGATCCAAAACTGTGGGTCACTGGAGCCTGGGCATGTGGATTTTACGTACAGAGTGGCAGAAGGCTTCTAATCTGAGAAGGAATCCATAGCCTAACACCCCAAACATTATCTGATAATGAACCCCATTACTTTTCCCTGAGGACTTCATGCTAACTGGTGGGCAGGCACTGGGAGACAGGCCCCGTTCTATGTGCCTGCAAGTTCCCTCTGAGTAACCCTTCCAGTTAAAGATCAAGGGTGTCTTGTCCTTTCTTTAATGAATGAGTTGGCCTCTTTTATATATATATATATATATATATATAAATTTATTCTTATATGTAAATACATAAACATAGCTGTTATTTTTTCAAGGTTCTAGTGAGTTTATTACTATTATTAGTTTTTATAGCAAAAACATATCACCAGTAGGTAGGTGGGATAAGATGCCATGTCTGACTCTGGAGCACAAAGTCTTAACTGGTAAGTAATATTCTGTTTGTATGTATATGTATAGATGTACTCACATACATACAGAGTACTCATTATTTAATACTATGTACTGTACATTATAATGTATACATGATGTATGTTTACACTGAGTTATATATCAAGCTTATTTTTCCCTGTGAAAGATATATTTAAAAAATGGATGTGAATGCAAAATCTGAAATTTAGATTGGCCTCTTTTTGATAGTTCATATGCCCATGGAGAAACATGGGCACATGAACTGCCAGAACCAGTGTCCCCCATCTGTAAGTGTGATTAAACCTTGCCATTTTGGTGGCGGTTGAGGGGCAAAGGGAGGGGCTATTGTGTTTTAAAATGGAATAAACAGAAAAGCAATATTTTAAAAAATGAGGAGGTTGTTTAGTGAGGCTTGAAGAAACTACAGGTGTTTCCTCCTACAAGTGAGAACCAGTGACCCCTGGGAATAGCATTTCCCGTTGAGCAGGGCCCATGGTGGGCTAAGTCCTGCTGACATCCTGGTGGTGCAGAGGCCTAAATCGGGACTATAGAAAACCCACTTTTCCATGGGGTCTTTTGGGCTCATCGTTTGCGTGGGGAGGTACAAGACTTGACACACATCCTCACACAGTTCCCCCTCAGAAAGACACACTTTGGTGCTCACCCTACATGGCATCAGGCTCTGCAGCCACGTCTGAAGGACCACAGCCTTGTGTGCTGTGTTGTTGTTCAGATCCAGCTGAGTGGCTCCTGGAGCGAAGTGGTCCGTAGCCTGTGGGGCCTCTGAGGGAGTGCATACTGGGTGACAGACAGCCTGCTGAAGACCAAGTGCTCAGTGCCTGAGGTGGGAGGATGTGACGAGGCTGTGCCCCTGCGCAGCGGGAACTTGGGCCTTTAAAAAGCTGAGGAAACGGCCTCTGAGCGAGCAGTGGCTAAACTGGAGGCAAGCACACCCAGGTCTCACATTAAAGAAGCCAAACTGTCTGCTTCAAAGAAAAAAGGCAACATCCTGTCACAGGCCATGCTTTGGCAAAAATGTGAGTGGTTTGGCTGTGGCTGTCAGAGCCGTATCAGCATGGGCAGGGGCTGGGGGCTCGCCTCGAACCTGTCATTGGAGAGGTGGTGGGGGTCACAGGAGTCTGTGTTCCCAGGCAGGAGGGCAGGGAGGAGTGAGTGGGCGAAACAGAGCCTGGTGGAGAAACCAGCCTGTCAGAGGTGATGCTGATTTTCCAGGTTGGAGGGGAACGAACTTCTGTTCCAAGGTGGGACAGCTCATTGTACCTCCACTGCTGTGCATGAATCACCGTGGTGAAGAAAGGGCAATTGATGATTCACAAACAACAGTCAAATATGATACGGGTTTGGGGTTGGGAAGGGAAAGTCTTATCATGACTTTATTTTATAAACAACTACTTTTCAGCCTGTGGTTCAATTTCATGGGCCTGTTCTTCTCCGTTACTGAGCTTTCTTTTTTCTTTCTTTCTTTTTTTTAATCCTCACCTGAGGACATAATTGTTGTGAACTTATTGATATTATAAAGAGTAGAAAGTAGGGAGAGAGGGAGAGAAACATTGATGTGAGAGAGAAATATCGATGGGTTGCCTCTTGTACGCACTCCGACAAGGGACTGAACCCGCAATCTCAGCATGTGCCCTGACCGGGGATGGAACTGCAACCTTCTGGTTTATGGGATGATGCTCCAACCAACTGAACCACATCAGCCAGGGCTGAGTTACTGAGCTTTCTGCCTGCCAAAGTTGCGATTTGTTTCAGGGGATGCATTGGGATAATTTGAAAAGTTGGCTTTTCAAGCATGTCTTTACCCACCTCACTGTCTGGCCTGTTGTCATTCTTCCCATTCTGTGGCAAGGCTTGTGTGTCCCAGTGCAAAGGGCAGCAGATTTATCTTGACTCTTAATGTTTATTCCTGGAGTTGGATGGAACAACTGTGAACTTTATTTTCCATTATGTGGGACTGAGCAGAGACTCATGTTATTAATATTTGAAATCACACAGATTATTTATAACATTCCTTTCTTGAAATAACAAAGTCAACTCAGTGGCTTCATGAGAGTTGAACTTTATTGGAGCTCAGTTCTGTACTTCCTCAAAAACAGAGATATTACAAAAAAACTGCTCTGTTTGTCTTTTTAAAGGTGCTTAGGTCTTTAAAATGCCTTTTAATGAATTCAGGTATGCTCTATTGTAAACAAACAATATAAGAGAATCTAGATTTACAGAACAAGATAAATTAGGGAGTGTATTTATTTTGCAAAATGGTATTTTACTGGAACCCTTAAAGTTCTGAAAATTTATCATCATTGATTAAAGCATAACTTACAGTCACTTTATCACCAATTCATTATTTCTTTATTTCTTGTGTAAACTCTCTGAACTTGAGCTGGTTAATGTGATATGAGGAGTGGTTTCAGAATTTCTTGGATTGTAAAGTCTCATCATTATTTGATATTGGCAAGATGAAACTTTTTTAAAAATAGAAAGAAATGAATTCTAATTTGTGTTTGAGAGTTATAGAATCCATCCAAGAAAATTGGGAATATTCTAGTGTGGGTGGTGTGCAACTGCTACCTGAAGAAGCATGGAGCAAGACCCTAATTTTCAGGGACAATGGCACCCAGCCCTTTGGGAGGGCCATGTGGCCAAGGGCAGGTGGGCATCAATATCTTTACTGGGTACTGCTATGGGTCCCTATGCCATTACACTTAGCATTGAATTAGTGGGTTTTATGTGAGTCCTATGTGAGTCCCTGGAGGGACTTCCTATTTACTCAGAGCAAGTCACCCTCCTGTTAGTCTTAAGTTTTAGGTTTCTCCCGTGTAAAATGGGGTGAAGCTAATACCCATTCTGCAGAGCTGTCCTCAGTAAGCTGAGATATCACTAAAATGATTTTGATTGCTCTGGTTTGGCTTCAGTGTCTGAGACAAGTGTTGTTTTCTGCGTTCATATTCTCCCCTCTTGGTTGCACACTACATTTTTTCTTTTTCAATTCCTCCTAAGAGGCTAGACATTTCATAAAAGGGGGTGGCTGGAGGAAGGTTTCCTGTTGGTACCCTGGAGGTCAAATCAGGGGCCACAAAACTCCACCCTGGAGAAGACTGTATTGAAAGCTTGTCCATGGAATAACTGAGTGAACATTCTCAGTGTTAGATGCACACAGTTAAAATTCTCTTTAACTGTCCTTTGTCCCATCAAAAGGAACTAAGGAAGAGCCCTTAGCTCCTTGGCACTGGACCCCTGGATCCAAGTAAAGCCCTTGTCTAGGGCACTGACGGTGCCTGGGTGACTAAACTCTGTGGGAAAACCAGTAAAAACAGGGCTGCATTTGTCAGCTCACTTAGAATCACCTGATGGAAGGGCAGGGTTTGAAATCAGACACCAAGAGTGCTGAAAAGGCACTTTCTTTTTTCAGAAAACACCTTCAAGGCATGAGCTGAAATGACTGTACTATGAGGTTCTGGAAAGGGTTAAGAAAACATTCACTTTGTAATTGTTGTCTCCTCCCTACCTGGCCCATGACCCCAGTTTGCGGACTGTGAGCATGGGCTTTGGTTCAGACCAGCTCAGAGCTGCTGGCGCACAGAAGGGGAAATCTTCAAGCTCCATCCATGGATTTGAGATATGCTTGGCTGATCAATTAGATGCAAAAGTCACTCCACTGGCAAATTCTCCCCCTGGCTTCTGCAATTGGTCCTGCAGGCCTCTCTTGAATGTGAGGTAGTAACATCCACCCCAACAAGAAGCCCTGTTAAGGCCATCTACTGATGGTGCAGCAAAGACAGCAGGGACAATGAAGTGAGACAAATTTGGATGTGAAATTTGGCTCTGCAAGTGAATTGTTTCACCTTATATTCTTAAAAAGCTAGAAAATGCGGGATCTAATCCCTACTTTACAAGGTTTTTGTCAGAGCTAGATAAGAGCATGTAGAGAGTGTCATCACGTATCCTGATAAATAATAATAGTAATGAGAGCCTACCTATCTTCCTGCAACACCTCCCATGGGTCCATCATGAGTAATCAGGGTTATGACAAATTCCTTCATGTCCATCCTTTTCCACACTTTGATTAGAATAGTTAAAATGGCACAATCAAAATATTCTTGAATGATAGGTTCATACAAACTGTCTTCCATGGGTCTATCTAAATCAGGGGTCTGCACACAATGGCCAGAATGCCAAATCAGTCTTGACACCTGGTTTTGTAATACAATTTTACAGGAGCACAGATACGTCTATTGGTTTATGTATTGTCCGTAGCTTTTTTTTGCTACAATAGGAGAGTAGTTGTCGCAGAAACCCTATGGCCTTCAAAGCCTAAAATATTTATTACCTTGCCCTTCACGGAAAAAGTTTGCTGACCTAAAGTCTACCTTGATTTGGGGTAGTTGCTTTGGTATTCATTTCCTGAGGTTACTCAGTGTCCTGGAATTGCACAACACCAACACCATTAGGGGTAAAAGCTTGCTGTCAATTGATTAAATGATTCGCATAATGCCTAAATCTGATTGGTTGACTTTCTTCTTAAAAGGAATGAAATTGTGTATAATGAACTCAATACTATCTATTAGAAAATGAATGACTTGAACAACCATTTTTATCTTGTTGTTACCTGTATTAGGGAAAGGTCTCTGTGATGATGAAAAGGAGGCCTGATTGTCTGTAAACCGGCTAGGTGTTTTGATGTCATACTCTGAGTCTTGGTATTTCTTTGCTGTCATGCCCAAGGAGGCACCTTTGGGACAGGGAATCGTTATTATCAAATTATTATGGTATGGATATGCCTTTGCTTTCAGACAGCTTGAACAGGACAGAGATTAACCAGGAAGATAAATTAGGATGTCAAAATTCTCATTAACACAGACCTCTGGATTTACTCCAGGGGTCCACCAAATGGCCAACTAGTTTGAGGTAGTTAAAAATGCAGTTAAAGATAAGGAAAACCTGTAATATATACACCAGTTTTGGAACTCTACCTCTTGCATAAATTCAGGCAAACTGACAAAAAGAAGCAATTTAGGTCTGTGGAGCACCTTTTAATATTTCTATCCTATTACCACCTTTGCTTACTTAAGAAGCCTAGTAAGCACCTTTATTTCTTAGCAAGTGTATTTATTGATTTAGTGGTTTTTGTTGATAAGGAAAAGTAGGATCCAAAAGACACAAGGATTCCCATGCACAGAGGGAGGTGAAATAAGTGACATACATCTACTAAGCACATAGATTAATTGGTAAAAGAGCAGATGATTTTCAAGGTGGGTACTTTACTTCCTTCTCCATATATTTACTAAAGAAAAATGCCAGCTCTGTCTCCCTCTACACCCAGCAAGTTCCTGAGCCAGAGATTTTGAAAGCTCTCTTTAAGTTCAAGGCTGCAAATCTGCTCTATTGTGAGAAACAGAAAGAACAAAGTCACCTACAATTATTAGCTAAATATCTGAACACTTCATTCATTTCACCAGAAGTCCTGTTAATTTTTGCTTTTAAACTTTTTCAAAGTAAAGGTATTAGATTTTCTTTTCTCCATCTGACTTATGTCTAAAGTTTGTTTTCTCTTAAAATAAGGATGTACATATATTTCTCACTTTGAGCCAACCAAACCAAAGTTGGCCAATAAATTATGATCATTAACATAATTTTCACCTTTATGAAATATTTAGTACCACACCAGTTTTCTCATTTTCATTGAACAATTGCTTGAGAAGAGTGGGCCTGCCTGGGATGGAGAGGCCTTCTCAGAACCCCTGTGGTCCTGTTGTGTGAGGCCATGGACAAAGCATTGTTCTTGCAGGCAGAACTCGTGGATTGTACTTTCCAGTGGAGGTGGCCTTAAGGAAATCCACCTAATTGCTCTGGGTCTCAAGTGTTCTAACAGTAAAATGGGACTTGCCTTTTCCTGGCTCAGGGCAAGGAAGCTGAACTTTACTGAACTCCTTTTCCAGCTCAAATTACTGTGCTTTCATGAGTGCTTATAAAAAATAAATACATATTTTCATATATGAGTCATTAGTTTAACAGAAATGATTCTTGCTTAGAGCACTGCTTTTTCAACCTTGGCTACATGTGGGAATGCTCGGTGACATTTAAGAAATGCTGATGCCTAGATCCCAATCCAGAGGTTCTCTTTAAATCCCCTTGGGCATTAGATTTGCAGATGCTTCCCAGGTGATTTTACTGTGTAGTCAATGTGAGAACTACTGACCTGAAGGTTGAAATAGATGGCTTCTAATACACTCTGCTGAGAGTAGAACATTGTGCTACTCTCAGCAGAAAATGTTCAATCTTCTTCATAGGGATAAATACCAGCTACAGAGCATTGGGTACTTATTTGATGCTGTGAAGTGTACCAAATGTTCTTCTGGATAAGTCTAGATTACATTTGGTTGCTAGTGAAGAGACTGGAAACAGCATGGATTTAAATAAGACAGTGAAATACGTTCTCTCACAATAATGGTTTGTAGTAGATGGTGCAAAACTGCATGGAGTCTCTATAGTGCCCACAACATCCCAGCCTACTTCTGTTTTTCTGGTCTACTGTCCTTGGTATGTGACTTTTGTCCTTACGGTTGCTTCATAGTTGCCACTATAGCCCCAGCTATCACATCTGTGTTTTGGACAACTAAGAAGAAGAGGAAAAGGCAGAAAGGTCATGCCTCTCTCTCTTTGCCCCTGCCCCCAACTTCTGCTGACATCTAATGTCCAGTTCTATCTGCAAGGGAGAATACCGTGATTTATCAGCAGGGCACATTGCACCCTCCACAACACAGGGGTTGTTAGTCAGGAAGAAGAGGGCTGGCACTGGGTATAGCAACAGTTGGTTTTTGCCACACTTTGAATGTATTACCTCTTTTAAGCCTAATAAGAACTCTACAAGGTAGGTTCTGTTCTAAGCTCCATTTCATAGAAGGGAAATCTGAAGCTTCAAAATTGGGTTAGTAATTTACTCATACAGCTAAAACCATCTGAACCATGCTATGAACATTGTCTTACTAAGCTGTCCTGTCTCCCTGCCCTGGTCCCACATGCAGGGCCTAGGTCAGTGGTCCTTCCATGTGAGATAAAGAACCAATATATTTTCATTATGCATTAACAAATAAGGGCTCCTATCAAGATACATGAAGAACATTTTCAAATCAATGATAAATTTAAGTTACAGTCAATTACAAGTCAGTAAGATGATTAATAAAAAAATTTCAAGAAAATTGGAAAGGTACTTTATAAAATGGACAACAATTATGTAGTTAGTTATATTAGTATCAGTGAAATAGAAAATAAAACAATACGAGATGCCACTTCACATTCACTAAAATGTTTAACAATAAAAATTCTGATAATTTAAATTTAGTGTCAATGTGAATCAAGCATTGCTTCAAACATTTTAGAAAATATGTTGGCATTATTAACTAAGTTTGAATATAACATATCTGCAATATCTAGAAGAATTACGTTAGTCTATATAAGAATATTTATAGTATTATTGATTATCATAGCCACAAACCAGCAACCACATGAATAGCTATCTACTCCAAATAATAAATTAATGAAATACAATACAATAAAAACATTAAACTACAGCTACGTGTAAAAAGATAAATGAACCCAACAACTTGAGCCAAATAACATAAACATAAGAATTACTTACTGGATTATTTTCTCTTTGTAAAGTTTAAAAATCAAAAAAATGAATAGAAGCCCTGGCTGGTGGCACAGTGGATAAGGTGCCGGCCTGCGAACCCAAAGATCGCTGGTTCGATCCCCAGCCAGGGCACACATAACCAGGTTGCAAGCCAGGTCTGTAGCTGGAGGCAGGTGAAAGGCAACCATACATTGATGTCTCTCCCCCTTTCTGCCTCTCTCCCTTCCCCTCTCTCTCTAAAAATAATAAATATAATCTTTAAAAAAATGAATAGACAATGTCAGGAGCCATAATACTTACAAACTTTGGCGAGGAGAGAGAGGATGTTCGAGAAGGAACGTGAGGGAAATTTCAGGGGTTTTCAATATTCTGTTCCTTAAACTATTTATTGAACTCCATATACATATACTTTTTTAATGTACCTTTCTGTGTATATATTTACATTAATATCGTAGAAATGTAAAAATATATTTGATGTAGTTTAGAATGAAGAAAATTAAAACATTTAAATGCTCTTCAACATATGGAAAATTTATTTTTGATGCATGTTTCAGTTTACTTATTGAAGGAAATAAGGTCATTGCCCTGCAGCTATTCTTCCTCTATGGGGCTCCTTGCAGATAGTTTAGCTGTAATGCAGGGCTCAAATGGGAGAGAGGGACCTAGAATGTCTCCCAAAGTAACCCAGTTCCTCTGTTTTCTGGGCAGCACTAAGGGAGAGTCCTGTGTGACAGCTTGAGCTGGGAGCCAAGGCTTCTTCTCCTTGGCACTTTTTCTTCCTGAATGGTTTGGACTTCACAAGAGCCAGGCTATCCCTTTGCGTGTGTGGCTTGCGTGTGTGTGTGTGTGTTTGTGTTTGTGGAGGTGGGGGTGTGGGGAGCAAGGTATAGAGTAGGGTTTAATTCTGAATTAGAGATGGACATTTCTATTCTTTCTTTACCATTAGTGGTTTAAAGTTGGACCCTGGGACAGGCGGACCTGCGTCTGAATCCTAGATTTATGCCTCACTGGTTGTATGATGCCGACAAGTACATTTACCTCACTCTGCTGCCATTTCCTTATGTATGCAATAGGGATGCAATTCTTCATAGGGCTGCGGTAGGTGTTCACTCCATTAAGTCAATACTCAATAAATATTAGTTACTATTGTTATTTTCTCATTCTCTCACTCTTACCTCTGGGGACAAAAGTTATGCAGCTAATTCTAGATTTTAATTTGTGTGGCCTCTGAGTTCTGTATTTCTTGTGAAATAGCAGGACATGTGTTTCCAGTAATTTATGGCAAAGCTAGCGATCAGGGCTAATGCTTACGGTTAAAGTGGCCATTCTGTGACTAAACTTGGAACTTGGGCCACAGTTTCCCACAAGCTTCATAAGGAGTGATGGCAGAAGGTTTGTACTTACTGGCAAACTTGTATTTAAATTTTTTTTTATTTTACAAGATTGAACTGAGGTGTTTATAATTTGTCTGCGAGGAGCATGACACTTGGGTATGCGAAAAATAGCACAGATGATACCGAAAACTGAAACAGCAATGTGCTGGCTCTTTTCTTAGTAATGGTTTCATTAGTATCACTTTCTGGGAAGAGCAAGTAGCCAAAACATTATAAACCAGAGTCATTCTTAGACCAGGTGTTGGAACCAGAAAGGATTTGGCCACACGTAAGAAAAGCTGAATTACCTTTTAGTCTTCTGGAAAGAATCATAAATCTAATTGGAAGAGGTAAAAAGTCCAAAGATTCTTATAAGTTTCCAGAGCTGAGAAATGCTGGGGAGAGGGAAAAAGAAAGGAAAAAAAAAAAAAGAGGCAAGAGTCCAAAGTAGGAGCAAGTTCGAATGCTGAGTGAAAACAATACCAATTCAAGAAAGAAAGGTGTACAAGAAAAAATCAACTATCCATTTATCATCCCATGCATGCATACATACATCCAATAACAGAATTATTTCTAAATAGATAATTCAACTGATGAAATAAATTATCTTCAACAGGAGGGAAATGAAGATGGAATTAAGGAATGTGTCATGGAGCATATGGTATTGGATATAAAGCCTCAAGAATAAATGTTAATCAGACTTTTTGCATAGATACTGGGAGTGAAGTGACATTTTAGGACATAAAATATGAGTGTTGGGAAGAAAATACAAGGATACCTAGGTTGACATCTACAACATTTTTGTCATAAATTTCTTTATTCAAACAAAATCTACTGCGGAGCTCCAACACAAAAATAAAAATGAAGCAATTTAAGGGATATCAGAGATCAGATTGCTCATTCATGCCTCTGCTTCCTTCTCTTTATTGGCAACTGCAGGCATCTTTGTTGTATTCTTAGGTTCTTTAGGTTACACAGATTGACAGCCCTGACCTGGACCAATCCTCCATTCCTTCAGCAAGATCTCTAAGAGCTGGTGACAGGTCCTTGGTTACTTCCAGGGTAAGGACCTCATTTCTAGAGAAAAGTGAGTCACTGTGAAGCATGTTAAACTGATCTCCATGAAATTTGAGGTTAAGATCATGTTTTCAGTCTATGTGGGTATCTTGTGAATTAGGAGGAGAATATATTTCTTAAAGACTGAGCCAGTGGTTTCTTTCCCAGGCTTCACATTCAAACAACTTCTCCAGTGTCTTTCACAAGATAATCCCCTGCCCCATCCCCTACCATGGAGCCATTGGTTAGTAAACCAGAGACCTAGCAAAAAAGTTCATCGTGATTGGCAGTTACGGCTCACATCATGGATCAATGATCAGGGCTACTTTCACTTACATGGGCTATACCCCAGGCTACCACAAGCCTTAGGACTTGGGTAGCTGGGTCAGGCCCAAAATGCACAGTTGATGTTGAATTTAAAGAGTCCTCCCTTCAAGGTAGTGATCCATTTCTGAGGGTCTAGGGAAAAGTTTATTTCTTTTTCAAGAATCTCCGGTCTTGAAAATTCCAAACTAGATGTTATTTCAATTAAGGAGTAAGCAATTGAATTTCTTCTCCACTAGCTGCCTAACCATAAGCCTTTCTTGTTCTATGGAAGACTGGCAATGCTAGATTCAGAACAAAGGTCTTGATCTAATAAGGAAAGAAGTATCAGTCTCCTCTGTTCTACCTCCTCATTCAGGTGTTGCCTTGCTATAGAATATGGGTGGGCACCCTGAGTTGGTTCACCCACTGGCATGGTCTTATTCTCTCAGTGTGAGTCTTTTCTTCCATTTTTCATCACTGCTGCTATTAATAAAGCTGAGACAATGCTGGATATGTCAGCCAGAAGTCTGCCTTGCCCCAATAGGTGATACAAATCTCCTCTTTGACCACTGAAGAACCCTTTGAAGAAGTAACCATGACTATGGCCTTAAGCATGGCTACATCCCTATCCTTTTGGAGATACATACAGGTTCTTTAAGGGGCCACACCTAATGTCAGGACAAGGACATGCCACCTTACTTTGTTTGCCACACAAAAATCTCCAACATGCTCCTTGTTGGGGTCATCATTTAAAAACTCACATCTGCCACAAACCTAATCCTCTGATAGCTTCTGAAGACAGAAGCCCCTCTGTTTAGATTATGGTATCTTTACAAGAAGACAAATGTCAGGATTTTGATGCATCCTGTCCAGGCTTGTTCTGTTGAGAAGTGAGGTATCTGACCAGTCTTTCTGTAGCATCATTGGTTTACATGTGTCCTAAGCAGGGCTGTCCTGCTACTTCTGGAAACCAGGCCTAGGTATCTGAGAGATGACTTCCAGGAGAACAACGAAGGCAGGTTGAGACAGGCCTGCCTGGAAGCAGAGGGCTCTGAGTGTATCGAGGAGAGAAACATTCAGTATCAGGATGTATCAGGGGAAAGTAAGGTCCACCTGTACTGGGGCTACTTTGCTGATGAGTGAAGGGCCAAAGATTATTGGCTGAGATAAAAAAGAATCAGCCACTTGTTGAGCAGCTATTATATACTGGGTATTTAACTGGGTTAGTTTTATACTTTTTTCATAATAATTCAATGAGATGGTTATTATCTCACTTTGCAAATGAGATGCTGAAAAACTGAGGCACATGCCAGTTAAGTGATTTGCCAAGAATCACAGTGATAAGCTACAAAGTAGCTGTTCCAAACTGGGTCTGCTTGAATCCTAAACTATACCATACCACTTCTCAATGCCAAGGATTTTAGGGTTGCATTAGATGCTTCTTTCCTTCCCAAATGAAATACATCCACCCTTAGATGTAGATAGGCTCTGATTTCATTGAGGGTAGACTGAGTCAAAGCCCTTGAAAATTTGAATTTCAGGATGTTGTATTTAAGACTCAGTACAAAGCCTCTAAAGCTAGCCAATTTACATCTTAGAATTTGAACACCTTGGACTGGTCTTCTCCAGTGGGCTAATGAGCCAGGAGAGGATAGGGCCAGATGGTAGAAACATCTTTGGGGTTATCCAGGATCCCCACACTGGAGAAGGACTCTGGGCATCTGGGACTATTTTGTGTATCTTGATGTGGGCTGAGCCTGGCCCAGAGCCATCTCTCTGCATTGGAGACAGAATGTGATCATGGCTCTTTCCTCTTTGCACAGCCTCTATAGACTGGGGCCCCCAGCTTGCTGATCATCCAAACCCAAGTGAAGCAAAGTGTGGGTGGAAACCAGCAGGAAAAGCCAAAAAACCAGAACACTTCAACTCTGAGGCAGATGCAGCTCTGTCACAGTTTGTAAATCTAGGCTTCCTTGCGCAATTATTTGAATAGGTCTATACACACCACTAGACCAGACAATATGCTCCATGGTGGCAAGGATATGGTTTACTCAGCTCAGCAAGTACTTGGTCAATGAATGCTCTGCCAGGGGTTTCCAGGTCTTGCCCCTACCCTGATGCATCTGAGATGGGAGCCCTTTCTGCTCCGGTGACCCCAGCTTCTGTAAAAGACAAGCAGATGCAGCTGGTTTCTCAGGTGGACCTATCCACTGTCATTTCAGTCGAAAATACCAAAAATAAAACTTTGCGGGAAATTGTTTGGGTCTCTCAGTTCCCGTCACCACTCATGTGAGCAGACTGCTGGTAAGCTTCTCATGGACTTTTCTGTTCTCTTTTGGTTTATAAACATCATTTCTTTGCAAGGTGGTGGTGGGGGGTACTGGTCATCAAGGGATACTGAATCAGGGTGGTGTCCAAGCCCAGACCCCAATTGGAGGAAGGAGGGTTAGAATAGGGCAGGGGACCATTTGATGTCTGACCTCCATTGTTACCTAGAGAAATAAATGTGACTTGCCTAGGTAGGAAGGAAGCAGGCATGAAGCAGAAATGGACTGTGCTTAGAATCAGAGCTCCTGGGCTCAGCTGGTCACTGTTATTTACAAGTGCAGTCCTGTGCTCGCTTCGGCAGCACATATACAAGTGCAGTCCTTGGGCAAGTAACTTAACATCTCTGAGCATCACTTTCCTCATCAATTCAAAAGAGGGTAAGAGGAAGACCTTCCCAGCCTATTTCAGAAGTTGTGGTGAGGCTTTGTGAGGTACAGAATATCACAAAGGTGAGCATGGTTATTTCTGAGTTTGGGGGAGTTAAGGTTGTAAGTGAGGCAACACATGGACCCTTGGCGTGCATTCTTTCAACATACCTGAGTCTCCACATTGACACTGTTTCTGGAAGTAGAAGGCAGAATGCAACAGCCTTCCCTGTCTTCCTGGTCCACAGGAGTTTTAGGAGGAAGATGGATGTGTGGTAGGAAAGGTGCCGAGAGCTCCTGGAGAAAGCATGCCTCAGCAGCAGGGCATGTGAGGAGTCTGAAGGCTCTGGCATCACTGGCTTTCTAACTGACCCCACCCAAGGTCATGGATGGGGTGTGACATTCAGAACATTAGGGACAATCCATGGAACCCTGAGGCTGCAAAGTGGAGACATCTTAGGCAGGAGCTTGGTAGATGAGAGTGGGATGTGGGTGAACAGACTCTCTACCTAAGCCTCACATAATTTGAGAGGAGCGCAGTCACCCTGGTGTCCATTCCAGGCTGACTGCAGCTTCCTTTATGTCGGGATCACTTGGCTCCTAGACCCTTTGGTCCAGAGCTCTCTGGTTCTCTGAACAATTCTTTGTAGTCACCCTAAACATACTTGAGGAGCTTCCCCTGGCTCCTCTTTATCAGAGTGTTCCTTGTCAATCCTTTTGGCTTGCTTAATATTCTGGAAAAATTCTAAGTGCCATGGCCGTTCTTAGTCTTACCCAGGGGCCTATCTATGGTTGATGAGTGAGCTCTGTGAAGGCTGATGGGAATTTGCCTCTTAGAATAGGGACACAAGGAGTGCCCTTCCTTTCTCTCACATCAGACCAGAGAAATGGAGTCAGCCGCCGTCTCTGAGATTTTTTGACAGAGACTACAAGACATCAAGACTTATTCTTCTCTTGGGCTGTCCCAGCAGTCTTATAAGCAAGATCAAACTGCAATTCAGCAGAGGTTCTTCTACTTTCTCATTTGATTGAAACACCTTCTTTAAAACCACCCCTTCTCCCTCTGCTCTGGGTGTTATCCAGATTGCTAGAGTATATAGTGTTAATGTTTCCTGGCTGCAGAGGCCTTTCAGTTCAAACATTAGTGAATAAAAAGTCCACATTGACGTGCACATGGGCTTTCTTTGTTGGCCAACGTTAAAAAAAAAAAATTAAACTACAATCTAGTGTAAATTGTTTGGGAAAAACTTTTTTGTAGCGTGTCAAGTCCAATTTTGGCTAAAACCCAAGTTCTTTCTTCCTGTTTGGAAAAAAATCAGCCTTTGTCCATGAATGGAAAGAATAAATTTGAAAACTTTGACACTCTGCCCTTCACTATAAGAAGAACACTCGCATTAGTGTTTAAATTAAGGATCTCAATAATCCTTTAGCTGACCTGAGCTCAACTTTCCCAGGAGGCCTCAGCTATCATAGGCCTAGAATACAAACAAGCTTCTTTACATTAAAGTGAAAAGTGTCAGAAACTTATTTTTTTTCTTTTTCAGTTAGAAGCTAGGGCAAGGTGGTTAGCCCTAGGCTTGAATTTCTATTGTTCAATTATTTGTTTATGGTTTTGCTACAAATAAAGAGAAAATTATTTGTATTTCTTCTTAATGTTTTTTTTTTTTTTTTAAATATAATACTGAAGATTCAGCAGCAAAAGAGAAAAATATTTACTATGGTTACTTGGAATGATTAATAGTGTATCACATGTTCTTCTGGATAAGGAAGGTTTTGTCTTTCAAAATGGCCCTGTGTGGCTGTAGCCTTGCAGTTCCATCAGTTAGTTGTAAATGGATGGGAGAGGTTCCTTTTCCTGGTTCCCTGGTAAGGAAAATGTGGGCTTATGTTGATGTTGAATCTCACCTAGCCGTTCCCCAGCTGTCCCAACTGGTGTCCAAGTTGCTGACTTGCTTTGGTGCCTATTTGGAAATCTGAGACAGGACAATGGTTGGGAGCAGAGTCTTCTCAAAAGCAGCTGGAAGACTATTTTAGGGAACAGCTGTCTAAAGAGGGTTTTCCTAAAGCCTTCCAAAGCAGAAGTTCCAGCCACTGATGCCTAGGTGTCATTTCTGCTAGGAAAGCAGCTCCCTCACTTTGCCATGAAGGTGCTTTGCATGGAGTCACTAAATAAACAAGTGATGACAATTTTGCATATTTCCTCAGTGATATTTATCATGCCTTCATCAGGGCACTGGAGGGTTATGCTTATTTACATCAGTAGAATCCACATACATATTCCCTAAGCTTGGTGCAAAGCAAGCACAATGCCTACATGTAGCCAGAGTACAGTCTGAACTGACCAGTGGGCTGGCTTGAAGCTGTCATGGTCTGTGCTCCCCAGCAGAACAGCAGCTGCACGACTCTTATTTTTGTGATGTGGAGCATGTCTGGGTGTGTGGCAGGGGGAACCGAAATGTCTTCTGCTGACTTTTTATACCTTCAGGTTTTTTCGTTGCTCTTTTTGGAAAATGGAAGCCCTTACTGGGGCTCAATTCGTAAAGGTTTTTTTTTTTTTTTTTTTTTCTGCAAATGAGAATTTCCTCCCCCCAACCACCACTGGTGGTTGATTTCCAGTGGTGGAAAGGCAGCCTAAGAAAGAAGATTTCCAATGAAGGCCAAGAGGCTTACGTTTAGATGAAAAGATGTTTTCTCAGTGGTGGATACTTGGATGCCTACAGGATGCTTGCAGGGCCTTCAGAACACAGGATAAATGGTGAGAAAACTTCAGGTGTTGAGGAGGGTACTACGTGGAGTTGCAATTTGATGAAGGGGCATTAAAATCTCTGGTTAACTCTACTTTGGAAAATTGTATTTTCATCTTCCAATATTATTTAAGTCTTCTGTTTTATTTTCTTTGTCTCTTCTTTTATTCATTATTATTATTTTAAGAAATTATTTATTAATCTTAATTTTTTTCCTTTAAGATAGTCTAGTTCATTTGATTTGAAGCTAGCTCGATGCAAGCATCCAGAAGCTCCAGGGCAAAGCAATCATGATTTCAGACAACTTTTCTTTTCCGAATTTGCATTTGTGGGTTCATTTTTCATGCTGGTGGCATTGAGAAGTAGAGTTTATTGTAGAATAAGAAATGTTTATTGTTGTTCCACAAAGGCCGGATGCAAAATGCACCAACTTCAAGTTTTCATCTTGCGAATACATTTGGCCATTGGGCTCCTGGGGGAATTGTCCTGAGGCTTCAGATTCTGCTGTTTCCTGGTCACTTTGCAAAGCTACTATCAGAAGAACCCTCAGTGTTGTTCACTCATTGGAGTCAGTTACAGGATTCTGTGGCAGCTGGTGGTGGACTCACGGGTGGGCAGTCAAAAGATCCTGGGGAGCTGTGGAAGCTCTGTGCCTGCCGCAGGTACTGCTCTCCATATGGTTGTGCCAGGGCACACCTGTTGACACTGTGGGTTCCAAGGAACTCCAGACATCAGAGGCTGATGTCCTCTGCTATAGCTCCTCCCCAAGACCTCTTTGTTCATTGATTCAAAAACAACAGGAGGCAGGAAGCCTTTGCTTGACAAGATGCTGGAAATGCCCAACTTGGCATGCTGCAGCCAAGTGTTAGAAGCATCTGTTCCTGGGAGGAACCTGGGAGAAAGCGGGATCGGCATGTACATACAAACTGGGCAGAAATAAGGGGTTAGTTATGTACCTTTCGTTGATCTGGTTTGAGATGTGGGCCTGTGGGGTTGAGCTTTTCTCATCCCCCAACTGAATTAAGAGTGTGGCCACAGTGTTCAGACCCCCAAATAACTCTGTGCCTTGAGTTTCCCGAATGCAGAATGCCTCAGGCTGCACTTTGTGCCTAAGAATGCCGGTAAGCCCAATTGGAGACAAGTTTGGGCTGAGTGATATTAATATGAACAAAACTGATGCGGCCATGAGTGACTGCAAGAATGAGTAAGCAGAGTGTGGGAGGGAAGGTGCCCTTGTTCTCTGCCATGTCAGGCTTGGGGTCTGTGGTCAGCACCAGGCATCACCATCATAAGGGGAAATGGTACATGGAACTTGTGCAGGAGCCATACATGTAGAAGGAAGGTTGGAGGGATTCAAAACATGTCATTAAGAAATAGCTGAAGCAAAGGGGTACTCATTCAGACTCTATAGGGGACCTGGCCTCTGTCTGTAGATGCTGCAAAGGGCTGCTACTATTACTACTATTAATGAATATACAGGGTAGGGGAACAAGTAGGTTTACAGTATGGAAAATAATACAATAATTAATAAATAACAATACAAGAATAAGTTCTGTGTTTTGTGTACTCACAACTATAAACCTACCCCCTCTCCCCCGTTTTAGCTCACATTGATTCAATACTTACTTGGTGCAAGCTCTATTCTAAGTATTTACCTGTAATTCTCAAATTACCTTACAAGGAACCTATCATGATGATCATCTTTTTATAGATAAGGAAACTATTGATGAGTTATGAATTGTGAGTTTCACTGGAAGGTAATGCAAGTGGCCCTTTGTTACCATAAGGCAGGTGTGGTAGAGAATGAGATATTGCAGCTCTTCAGAACAGGGTGGGAGTGGGTGGAGGGAGGGGAAGAAAAATAACATGTATGGAACATCTCACATATGCTGGACTCAGCTTGGGAGCTCCCATGTATTATTTCAGTTAATCCTCACAATTATTGGGTGAGGCAGGAATTATTATCTCCATTTCACAGATGAGAAAATTGAGGCCCAAGAATGTTAAATACATCATCTGAATACAAGTAGTTTTGCCTGTCAAGTCCATTGTTACTGCTACTTAGGACAAAGGTGATGGTGCCCAGGTGAGCCTGGGGCATAGGTAACAACAACAGGCCAGCTCCCTCTACTGTACATATGTACACTGTTATTGCAGCCTGAATTCACAAGTTGCAAATGTCTTATTTATGCTTATCTCTCCCACTGGACTGCAAGGTGCTTGTGGGTGGGGAGTGAGGGTCGGGGGCACACCTACTTTGTTCACTGTTGTATTCCTAGTGCCGAGGGATATCTGAAAGAAAGAGTGAATACCAGTAGATGGCCCTTGTTATGTCAGGGGAAATTAAAAAGAGGTAATTAATCTTCTATTAGATTTTGGAGAAAATTTCTTGTATTAGATGAAGGATGAATTATTAGTGGTTCTCATCTCAGCACAGCTTCTAAATCACCTGAGGTATTCCTATGTCTCGTTGCATCTCCAGAATCAGACTTTCCAGGTGCATGTCCTGGGTACCTGTATTTTGTATTGCTGCTTGGCCAGCATGGGTGGGTAGTCAGAAAAAAAGCCCTCATGAATGCATCTGAGTTTGGGGCTTTCTTACTTCATCATGTGTTACTATGGCTCTTAGACACTCATCCGCACATCCTACCACTTCCTCTGCCTGCTGAGCTTCGAGGCTAGTCCATGTGTGTGCCTGGAGTGCAGATGGAAGCTTGGTGCTATGTCAGCCATGGGATCTTATCAGCTGGGTATTTACCAAGCAAAGTTCAGCCAGGGCAGTGCTACGGATCCGGGTTTTACAGATACTCAGGTTTCCGGGTCCTTATCAGTGGATGATAATGAACTCCCACATGTGAACCCTAATGGCCAGAGTTCCATGCCAAATCTAAGCTGTGGACCATCTGAGTAGGTAGATTATCACTTCCCAATGATGGTTGCTTTTGTCTTGCTCTGTCAGGACAAAAAAAACCCCTATATTCCAGCTCCATGCTTTGGTTTTTCCTACCTTTGATGACAAAGGCAAAGGGAACCTTCTCTCAGCATCAAGTCTGGTGCACGGGGCACATGGGTCACCATTGGGTATCTGTCATGTCTTCTGGGAGCCATTGAGAATGTGGGAACCATTTGTTCCAGCCCATGACAAAGATACAGGAAATGTGAAGGGAAGTGGAATAGCAGACAGTATACTTTAAATTATCACCCAAAGCCCAAGCTGGTGTGGCTTAGTGGATTGAGCACCGACCTGTGAATCACAGGGTCACCAGTTCAATTCCTAGTCAGGGCACATACCTATGTTGCAGGCCAGGTCCCCAACTCGGGGAGCACAAGAGGCAACCACATATTCATGTCTCTCTTCCTGTCTTTCTCCCTTCCTTCCCCTTTTGCTAAAAATAAATAAATAAAATACTTAAAAAAATAAGTTATCACTCAATCAATTAATCAACAAGTACCTTACTAAGCTTATTATGAACATACTATTGAGAAGGTATAGTGAAATGAAGTACAATATCTGACCTTGAGAAGTTTATCATCTAGTTAGGAGCAGCAGAAATTTATACCAAAAAAAGATGACTAGTTATTAAATAGAAGTTTAAAAATTAATTGAATGTTTACTCTGTATTGATTTTGTAGTAAGCATATGAAGGTCTGTCCAAAAAGTATTGAGCCAATATCAATATAATTAAAACAATGTGCAGCTGGCACTTTTGACACAGACCTCACATATGATGCTATCCATTTACTATGTCAGTGACCCCTTGTCACATTTCTTTAATAAGACATTGAATGTTAGGATACACAAAGAGGTATAGTATGTTGCCCAGGATCTCTCAGCTAGAATGTCACAGAGGAAGGCTGAGAGGCCTGTGCCATCTGACTCAAAGTCCCTGTCTGGCTGTTGTCATCTACTGGCCTCCGTGCTGAGTATTAATCAGGTCTGGGAATGTTTAAGAGACAGTAGGATAAAATCACTTCTGTGGGCTGCAGTTGTGGGCCAGGAAGATTGCACTAGCCTTGGGTTAGGAGGAATTAAGGGGTTAAGAAAAGCAAGAAGAAATGCTGACCATGGGACATACCGAATAAAGATGAGGAGGTGAGACAGGCAAAAGAGCCTGGGTAGAGAAGTCTATATAGACCTGGCTGGAGTTAGTGCTCAGGTCATAGTACGCAAAGTGGTTTGGAAAATGGGTTGAGATCACCCTGTGGGGCACTTTAAATTCTAGACTAAGGAGCTCAGCCTCAAATCGCCTGGGTGGAGGGGAGCCATAGAAGGCTGGGTGGGAGGAGTGACAATGCTTGGAGAAATAGTCTAGGAATTCCCCTGTGCGCCTCTGCGTTCAGATGCAACTCAGGTGAACAGGCAGCCTCTTGAGGAGAGTGGGCACTCTGAAGTGGGGACTTGCTTCAGAAGAGAGATGAACCCCAGTGACATTGCTTTCCACAGCCACAGCTCCAGAGCAAGTCCCGGCCCCACCCCGGCCATATCAGGGTGTCCGTGTGAAGGAGCCAGTGAAAGAACTGCTGAGGAGGAAACGTAGCCACGCAAGCAGCGGGGCGGCGGTCACGCCCACTGCGGTGAGGGGTCCAATGTGGCCAAAGAGAGAGACTCTGTGTGCGTGTGTGTGCGCGCGCGCGCATAAGGCGCAGGGTGGTTTGGGCAGAAGTGCACTTCCTCATCCCATGGGACACTCACTGGGACACAAAGGCCTTATGGTGCAAAGTTGCAGTGGTTATGGCTGCTGCAGAATGGCCTTGGGGTAGAACAAGTTGGTTCCCTCAAGTGGAACTAGGGATGTGGGCTGGTGTGGCCCTCTCAGCAAAGCTATTGCCAGGGCCTGAGTGAGTGGATGACTCCAGTATCCTGGTGTGAGCTGGGGCCCATTGGGAAGAGGACAATACCAGTACCTTAAGTGCACAACCTTCTTGCTAAGTGGAAGCAGGAATCCCTAAAAAGTGGAAGTGGTGGTGGTTGGGATGGGGACAGGTATTTTATCCTAAAAAGGTAGATTCCCCCCTTATTTTCCTGCTCTGGGGCCCTTGGGGCAACTTTCCTGCAAAGGGCTCGTTGGAGATGGCTGAACACTGACTCTGGTCTCCTCCCCACAGGTGGTGCTGCCCCATCAGCCCCTGGCCACATATACCACAGTGGGTAAGAGCTCCCCACAGCCCTGGCTTCTTCCAGGCCCTTCACCTAGGTGGCACCTGCAGCTCTGTGATTTCCTTCTTTCCACAGGTCCTTCCTGCCTTGACATGGAGGTCTCTGCCTCCACAGTGACGGAGGAGGGGGCCCTGTGTGCCGGCTGGCTCTCTCAGCCTGCCCCTGCCACTCTCCAGCCCCTGGCCCCCTGGACACCCTACACTGAGTATGTGTCCCATGAAGCTGTCAGCTGCCCTTACTCAGCTGACATGTATGTGCAGCCAGTGTGCCCCAGCTACACGGTTGTGGGGCCCTCCTCCGTGCTGACCTACGCCTCCCAGCCACTGATCACTAATGTCACGGTATGTCACACAAAGGCAGAGCTGCACCAACTCATGCATAGGGCACCCTTTTAGAACATGGGCTGGCTTCCTGATTCCCAGTCTTCCTTGCTATTGATTCCCAGAATAATTAAGTCATCTAAGCTCACCTCCTCCTCCTGGAAGACCTTCTGTTACTCCCATTGACCTAAAATATCTTCCACAAAGAAGGGTTATAGCCTCCCTTGCCATGTCTAATACTCCCTGGGGTTGGGACATTCTGCTTCTCTGTCCTAAAGCATCCCTGCTGGCCACTCAGCAGTGAATCTTGGTTATGTATAAGTTGTTAGTAAATGGGGTACCGTATGAGATCTCATAGGGTCTCATGCCAGAGCTAGACTTTTCTTTCTATTCAGAGAAGTTAATGGTTGATCATTCAATTAACAATGAGATTTACCACAGACTTCTCGGCTGAGCAACAGGTGATACACAATTTTAGAGAACTGTACTTTTGATGGCATCTGATCCACATGCAGGGTAATTTTATTTATTTATTTATTTTTGAGTTATGCCTCTAGTGTCAGCTTGCTTGCGTTCAAATACCTGCCTCATCACTTACTAGCTGTGTGACTTAATTTCTCTTAGCCTTATTGTCCTCATCTGTAAAATTGGAATACTAACAAGAGAGTTGATGTCAGGATCAATGGAATGATGCATGTAGAGGCTTCAACATAGTTTCTGTCGTAGAGAAAACACCCAATAAATGCTAGTTATTGTAATTGTCTCAACGTCAACTAACAATGTTAACCAAGGGCTGCCTTCAAGTGTCGGATAGGAAAGGAATGGCCAGCTTCCCAAGGAAGGAGGAAGGAAGAGAAATAGTTTAATGTGAATGGTGCCTATTTGATCAGAGAGATGGGAATTCCTTGAATGTTCAGAGGACAAAAGGCCTTTAGTTACAGCTATGTCCAGCTTTAGTTCAAGGAAAATTAGGAGGGTGGACTTGGGGCCCATGCGTAGTTGCAGAAAGCAGCCTTGACGGCTGAGCTTGCTTTGGTTCTCTAAGACACCTTCCTTTCCCTCAAGGGCTCAGTGCAACCCTGATGTACCCTTGCCTTTTGAGCATCATCCAGGCATGAACTGCAGGAATTCTCCCAACTTGTGCTCCCCTGGCCACCCCACAAACTCTGGGGACTGTATGATGCTGGGTAGAAAGAAATTAATTCGACACCTTTCCCAGGCAACTAACTCATTTCCGTAACTGGGGGTCTGGGTGGACGTGGAGGTGATGGACTTTATGACTCCCAACTATTTCATGACCAAGGATTCCTTTCATTATTTATCCTTTCATCACCCCCACCTCCTGCTTTGAAAGTTTCTGTGTATCAAACAAACTATATTTATCAAGAAGTAATTTATTTGTTTTGCCATTTTGTAAATTGACTCATCAAAGCTGGTTAGAGCTACCCAGTGAGCACTCCTGATCAACAGAAGATGCAAATTATGGTCCTTGGTTGATGTAATTCTATCCCTGAGCAAAGAAATCTGTAGTTGCAGTTGACCTGCACAAGTTTAAAACTAAAAAACGAAGGAATTCCCTTTGAATTTCTGAAACATTGGAAATAATAGGCATTTTTGGGAAGCTGAGAGGCCCCTGAGACCCCTCCAGCTCCATCATTCCATAGGGAAAAAAACCCTTAAACTTTGCTACTTAATCTGTGGTCCCTGGACCAGCCACATTGGCATCACCTGAAATCTGATTAGATGTGTAAAATCTAGGCCCTGCCTCTAACCTCCTGTACTGGAATCTTGTTGAAACATGGTCCTCAGGTCTTTGAAATAAGCTCTTCCTAAATTACTGTGATAGTTTAGTATCAAGGCCTGGTGGCAACTGGAGCAAAATATGACAGGAAAGGGTGGGGTTGTAGGGGCAGACCTGGGCCTCTCATGCATCATATACCACACGGAGACTTTCCTCTTCTGCCTGCTTCCTCAGCAGTGGGAGGTAGAAAGTATGCTATGCAGGCCCTCTCTCTCTAGAAGGCTTGACCCGGGGTTTGTAGGGTGGTTGTTACGCAGGTGAGAGGTATTGTTTTAGAGTACCTGGGAACATGGCCCTGACCACTGGAGGTCCCTGCAATGGCCATAGGGGCCCAGCTCAGAGACAGGATGATGAGGTCTTGAGAGGTGAGTGGAGCTGTATTGGCCCAAACACTGAAGCTGCAATATGGAGCCAGGATTGTGTTTGTCTCTGGCCACTTTGTGACACAGCTACTGTGCTATGTGATGGTCTTATTATTAGTATTTTCATTGATTTTAAGATGCACATCCTTGCTCTTAGCATTTTAATATCTTGAAATTGGGATGAATTTTATAGTCAATGAAATTGGCATCAGATGTGGAAGTGGCATGAGCAAAGACGTAGGGCTAGTAAGTCACAGAGTTAGGGACACAGAAGTGTGTCTGGCTTCTCCCTTCAGGGAGACCTTGAGTAGGTGGAGCCGTCTGGAGAGAGGCAGCAAGAAAGAGCTTGTTAGGGGAAATAGAGATTCCCTAGAGGACAGGGATGAGCAATGAATACTCCAGGGCTGCTAACCCTCATTTCTGTGTTTCCCCCATCACAGACGAGAAGCGCCACCACCCCCACAGTGGGGCCCCAGCTGGAGGGCCCAGAGCACCAGGCACCTCTCACTTACTTCCCATGGCCTCAGCCCCTGTCCACACTGCCCACCTCCACCCTGCAGTACCAGCCTCCAGCCCCAGCTCTGCCTGGGCCCCAGTTTGTCCAGCTCCCCATCTCTATCCCTGAGCCAGTCCTTCAGGACATAGAAGACCCCAGGAGAGCCATCAGTTCCCTGACCATTGACAAGCTGCTTTTGGAGGAAGAGGATGGTGATGGGTATGCGCTCAACCACACGCTCTCTGTGGAAGGCTTTTAGAGCTTGTTCTACCTGAAAGTCCTGATCTCTGAAACTGGGATTGAATGTCAGATTTATATCTATGTGGAGTGGTCATGTCAACCACAGTTTTTTAACCCAAATTAGAATTGTAGACTGACATTTCTCCTTCCTCCCTCCCTTGCTCCCTTGTCCTTTGTTTCTCCTCTCTTCCTTCCTTTCCCTTTTCCCCTCCCTTTCTCACTCCTCCCCTGTTATGTTCCTTTTGGGAAAAGAGTTATAGAGATTTTGGAGATAATATTTGATGGCAAGTGTTGCATATCTGTGGTCCAGGTGTTTTCATTTCTGCCATGTTTCTTCCCTGGGGAAGGCCCCTTCTCTGGAGTGCCCAGTGTCACTGGAGCAGCAGCCCTGCTGAGCTGTCTTCATCTGGGCAGTGACACCCTGCCCTTTGTCATTTTGAGAGGCCTGGGGTATCCTGTGGGAAACTTGGCCCTGCCAGCACCTTCAAAGGCAGATTCAATGCCACAGTTTTTGAGTTGTCAGTTCTTACAGTTGCTCCTTTGTTTGCCATTCTCAGTGTTGGCTAGATTTACAGCCTAGGCAGCAGTCTCAAGGCCTGGGGCTTAGTGGGGTGGGGGAGAAAAAGGAACACCAGAGTGGGTTGGGAGTGTGGTTAGAGGGACAGAGGAGGGACTTGGAGATTGTGTGTGTCTGTGTGTGTGTGTGTCTCTGTGTGTGTGTGTGTGGTGCTTATATGGTGGGAGAGGGATTGTAGAGGGGAGAGGAAGGTTGAATTTTACAGGATAGTAGGAAAGCTGAGAAATTGCCTTAGTAGATGGTTTTGCTGTTCTCTTTGATGACACTTGCAAGGAAAGCTGAGCTTTTATAAAAAGGATGAGGGATGTGTCTGCTGTTTCTTCCCATGTCCAAACCCTCTGTGGTACTGTGTGTAGGCCAAGACCCACTGCAGCTCGCTGTGCCTGGGTCCTTGCTCAGTGCTGTCACATGTGCTTCTGTTGTATCTTAAAAGCTTTCATAGGCCCACCATTATGTGGAGCCAAGTCCACTTCCCCAAGTGCCGTATCTTCTGGGAGCTTTGTGAGCCTCAGCCAGAATTACAATTAGGTTTCTTTTTCTTCCTTCCTTTTTCTTTTTTCTC
>PVIW01003468.1:148635-166841 GCA_004026585.1 Noctilio leporinus | reverse complement strand
GGGGGGACAGAGGGGAGCAAAAAGGGGATGGATGTAATACAACAACAATAAAATTTAAAAAAAAAAAATAAAAAAAAATAAAGTGCAAAAATCTTAGAGTCATTTTTAGGAACCACCCAAGGCTTTGTTTCTGATTTTCTGCTGATTCCTCTGTTGTCTTCATATCTCTAGATTCTCCTGCTCTCTTTCCCCCTAGTCATTTTCTTATCCCCCTGCCTTCTTTAGAACATTGTAGTCCTCTACTAGCTAACAGAATAATGGGCAGCAGAGCATGCTGGTCCAAGAGAAACACAGATAAATGAGACAAATGTGTTATACTTGGGAATCAGAAATCACAGGGGAGTGCCACAGTCACTGTGTCCTGAGGAATGTAGAGGCCAAAGTCACCAATATGACAGAGCTCAGGAACAAAACAGGGTGCATCTGAGCTGGACCTCCAGGATATATTTTTCTTTTATACAAGGTTTATCTAATTGTAAAAATAACACGCTCCTTGATAAATATCTTGAAAATACAAATGAATTTTAAAAAGAAAACAAGAAGGATCATAAACTCATCTATTTGAGAAAGCCAGTGTACTTCTGTGTCATTATCACTATTTTCTCACATGTTAAAAATTTTTCGAAAATATCATTTTAATATCAATGAAGTTTTTGTTATGTCAATGTACTGTTCCTAATTTAATCAGAATCCCTGGTTAATTAATTTCCTCATCCAACAAATATTTACCATGTGAATGCTGTATCAGACATTGTTCTAGAGACTGGAGATATACTGAACAAGACAGATAAAGCCTCTGTCCTTGTGGAACTAACATTTTCCAAGAAGGACAATAACACACAAGCAAAGGAGTGTGTGTGTGTGTGTGGGGTGTGTATGGGGGGGGGGGGGCAAATCCATAAAAAGCAGAGTAGGGACTAGAGTGTGATGAGAGATGCTCAGATTCTTTCCAGTTTTTCAATATTTCTTCAGTTTAAAAAGGCTGCAGTATCCATCATTACATATGCAATTTTGAGCACAGCTATTATATATTACCATAAATTAAATGTCTGGATGTAGAATATCTGTTCTTACCAATAATATGTCAAAATACCTGTATGCTTTTCTAAGCAACAATGCATGTTTCTTTTTAAATCCTTTTCTAGTTTTTATTTTATTTTTAAAGACTTTTTATCTTTTAGAGAGAGAGGAAGGAAGAGAAGTAGAGAGGGGGCAAGACATCAATGTATGGTTGCCTTTCAGCTGCCTCCACCTATGGACCTGGCTGGAGACCTGGCTTGCAACCTGGTTATGTGCTCTGACTGGGAATCAAACCAGTGACCTTTGAATTTGCAGGCTGGCCGGCACCTTATCCACTGTGCCACCAGCCAGGGCCCATTTTTTAGTTTTTAAGCCTCAAATAGAATCTCTTTGCTTTAGTACTGTATCTTATTTGTAAAGTCGAATATTGTTATTAACTACTTGTACTTCCTTGTTTTGGAATTCCCTATTCATGTTATCATAGAAATATGTAGAATTTCAACAGGTAAGTATAGAAGAAAGATATTTCAGTAAGATGCAGCAAATCAACAGACACAGCAATGGGGCCTCATAAGTGTACTGGGCATACCAATCGACCTGGAATACATGTGAGTGGACAGACTGATGTACATGTTCATGCAAGCTGAGATGCAAAGGAACACCTGGTTATTCTGATCTGAAATACAGTGCTTTGTGTCTAGTGGTAGGCAGGCAGCAGTACTGATTGTGAAATACTCTGGATTCCCTTTCTCTGATTGCCCACTCTGTGAGACGACTGTACATCCAGTTTGCTAAGCTCAGAAGTAAGCATGTTAACTCTGGCCAATAACATAAGAACGGAAGCAATGACCAGAGCTGAAGACCCACCATGTGATTTTCATCTCCTCTTTGTCTCTGCCTTGATTCCAGAAATGTTCTAGATAGAGGCTATTTTTTCCCACCTGCACCTCTGAACGAAGGTGGCCAATTAATTGGTCTTTCAGGCATTAAGGTGCTGTGCAGTCACAGAATGATAGAAAACACTCTCAAACACATGCACGTCTCCAGACATATGCGTTGAATAAAAGACTGCATAAGTGCATGCTTGACAAGCAATGGCCCTGCAGAGAATTTCTGTGCCCTTAACCGAAAACCCTCCCTCAGTTTACCCTGACCACTGAGAGTCATCTCTAGGTTTCAAAGAGTGGCTCCTAGCCATAATAAAGAGGGGCTGCTCAAGAAGGCTGGGCCATAGGGGGAACAGAAACATTTCAGGAGAGAGGGACTTCATCTATTGTAGCAGGAAGAAAGGAGTTGGTGTGTTACAGTAGCAGAGGAAATGCTTAGCTAACATGTAGTGAGCACCTACTGTGCAACATACACAGGATCTGGGAGCTGATGAAGTAATTTCTTCCCATTCGTATTCCTTAGGCAGACAGGTCCAACATTCACAGCATAAGTTTCCTCAGAAGCTCCCACGTAACTGACTTTCATTTGCCTGCAGCACCAGGCAACTCAAAAACACATCTTCGAATGGCTTTCCACTTCCCTGTGTCTGTCTCCCAGACCTGCCTTCCTCTTCCATGGATTCATTCTCTGCCCTTTAGTGTCTAAGAGACCACAGGGCAGGGACTAAGTACCTGCATGCATGCCAGCTAAGGCAGCCTCCAACCTTCCTCTTTAATCCCCATGCCACTCTTCCCACTACGAGGGACTTTCCTTAGTAATCAGAGAAAATGGATCCCAAGGGGCCAAGTCACAGCAATGCTTTGATCCACCTGGAACACTGTATTCGCTTACTCTCAGCCTCTAATATCTTTTGTGAAGGAAGCATAGAGCAAAGAGAGTAGAAATGTCTTTGGCCTTATTAACTTGGAGAATACAGAAATATTGTTTTGCCAAAAGACATAAAACTGCTGGTAGAAATATAGGTACCACTGTGGGACACAATATGGGATTTCCTGAAAAAACTAAAAATGGAACTGCCTTTTGATCCAACAATTCCACTGCTGGGAATATACCCTAAGAAGCCTGAAACAAATTCAGAAGAACCTATGCTCCCCTATGTGCATAGCAGCACTATTTACAATAGCCAAGTGCTGGAAACAGCCTAAGTGCCCATCGGTGGATGAATGGATCAAAAATTTATGGTACATTTACACAATGAAACACCATGCAGCAGAAAGAAAGAAGGAACTCCTACCTTTTGCAATAGCATGGATGGAATTGGAAAGTATCATGCTTAGTGAAATAAACCAGGCACCAAAAGACAAATACCATATGATCTTACCTAATACAGTAGACTAATTAATAAAACAAACAAATGGGCAAAACAGAACCATAGGTATAGAAATAAGGAACAGACTGACAGTGACCAGAGGGGCAGGGGGTGGAAGAGGGAAAGGGGACAGGAGGGGAAGAGTTTATTCAAGGAACTAGCATAAATGGCCCATGGACATGGACAACAGGGTGGGGACTGACTATGGAAGAGGGGATAGAGTGGGTGAGGCAGGGGAGAGCAATGGGGTAAGAATGGGACAACTATAATACAACAACAGTAAATTAATTAAAAAAGAGAAATGTAGGTACCAAAGGATTTTTGATGTCAAGACAGATGGGACTAGCTTCGATGAAGAACTTTATATTCAACTTGGGGTGTGTTTGCCTAGTTTGTAAAACAAGGTTACACTTCTCCTCTGCCAGAAAACTGTCCCTTTCTTAGTAAGCATATTTACGTGTGTCTATATTTTAAACGATGTAAATTGATTGGGCAAGAACTTGTTTATTTATACTTCCAATAAGACAATAGAGAATTATAATTATATTTCATCACTGGCCCACAGTTCCTGCCTTGAGGTTTATAATTGAAGGGTGGAAACACCCCTCCTCCTTTGGAACTGAGAGCTGTGTGTAGGCTGCTGGCATGATCTCTGTTCTGCATGCCCCACCAATCATCAAATGGGCTCTAGGATTAAGATTCTTATTTTCAGGTTGAGGGCCAAAAGTTGTGCAGTAATTGCAGCATGTTGCTTGAAGTTCTCTTTGATGAGGAATTAATGACCTGTGAAACATGCTAACTAATTTTGGATATCTCCTGTCTCATTGTGATTAAAAGAATCAAAAGGCATTCTGACCCAGGAATGGAGGTAGCTTAAATTGGGCAACCCTCTATCTTCCTAAAAACAAGAGAGTATGGTAAAGCGCTATAATTCATATTTTAGAAAATTGGGAAATTGAATCTCAAAGCAAAAATCATCTTCCTAAGGTCACATATTAAATAGTTACTGGAACCTGCATGCACACTCATGCATGTCTGACTCATTAACACCATGTTATCCCATTGACCATGGATATCTGTAGGGTGCTTTATTATGTGCTGGGTGTTATGCCACGTGGGTGTATTTAGAATCAGAACACCCAATGCTTCTGAATTTGCCCCTGGTACTCAGTCACCCAGTCCATGGACACATTCCCAAGCTTGCCGCCAGGGTGGCCAAATACCCAGGTTCTCACCAACAGAATATGAGCAGTAGTAATAGATGCAAATTTTGCATCATTTCTTTGGAAGAAAACTACTAGTTTTCTACTCTGTCCCTTTTTCTTTGCATCAGGCAAGAAGTCTGATACAGTGTCACTGAGCCCAGGTCAGCCACACAGACAAAACAACATTTCAGGTGAGGGCAGGAAATGAAGACAGAAGGGTCCAAAGTCCTTAATTCAGCATAGGTAGCTAAATATTAGTAAAGGAGGGGAACAATGGCTATCCAACGTTATTAAGCATAATCAGCTAGGGAGCATTAGCCTGCTTAACCAGGAATCTGCAGCTTACCATACTCCCTAGGGGATCACGGCATTGCCCTTCAAAGAGGGTAACACTTCTCCCTCCCCACTTTACCTCCCCATATAAAAAGGAAGGGCCTGCCAGTCCACTTGCCAGACTATAGGAGGCGGACAGCACTAGGACCCAAAGTGACAACCATAAAGGCCTGTCTGTCTAGGCTGGGAAAGGATCAGATTGAATAAGGTACACAACCCTGGAAGAGCTAGGAAACAGATTGGTTAGGGACGGACCCATCAGAAGCTGGTGAAAGCTTGAGAAGTTGATTGGTTAAAGAAGTACCTGGTCTATTCCAAGCCTGAGATAGCATTGGCAGCCTAATAAATAATCAATCAATCAATCTCTCTCCCCCTCCCTCCTTCCCTTCTCTTCATGTGCTTACCCATTCATTCACATGCTCCCTCTCCATGGCAGTCCTGTGGGAACTAGCAGCCACTAGTGGCTAATGGCCGTAAGACTCCAAATGTGGGCGCCAGACAAGGCACAGCAGGGAAAACAAGCTAAGGTGGCCAGATGGTGATAAAGGCGGGGCTGGACTAAGCTTTAATATGGGCGGAACCAATGGCACAGGATATTTGGACCTTGGCCTTCGTCTTAGGATTGATGAAGACAAGGTTAGACCTTTTCTATAGCGGGATGGATAGAAATAGGACACTGGGAACCCAGGGGGAGCCTTCTAGCTCCACTTCGATGCGTCTTAGCACTAACCCTAACCCTCCCACACGTGAGTCTCCCAAAATGCTTTTCTTGTGGCTCTGAGGAAGAACTGCATGAACACTGGGAACACTTAGATGACTGGCGAAAAGAGGTACCAACTCACTCGGGACCAGCCTCCAGCCTCAGGGCTATTATGCAGAGAGACATACATGAATCTCCTATGCAAATCATTGTAGCTTGAGCAGGGGGTGGTGGGGAGTGTCTCTTCATTGCTGCAGATTAGTTTATAATCTTAATAATAAAACTCCAAAGAACTTTGTACACATTATCAAAGAAAATTTGCAAAAATCCTCATAGCTAGTAAGTGGCAGGCCCAGGATTTAAACCCAAACCTTATCTCCATTTTCCAGGGCTTTTTCATCAAACTGTTTAATTGACTTAGACAAATACTCCTCAAAGTTTAACAGGAATTAGAACCTCCTGAGTAGCTTATTACAGTGCAGATTCCTTTCCCAGATATTTGGACCAAGGGGGTCCTGGCCCAGGCTAAGAATCTGTCATCTTATCAAGCTCACAGATGATGCTGAGATTGCCAGTCTAGGGACCACAGTTTGAGTAGCACTGATAGCCAACTTCTTATATAGAGATGGTAATTAGAAAAATTTAACTGTATTTAGGATATTAAGGTATTTAAGTTCAAAAGGCAGAGGCCCTGGGCATGACTGAAAGCACAGGAAGAAAGAACTGGACCTGATGACCAGGCATTGTTTTAAGTATTACATGCATGTAAGATTTCATCCCCATACATCCTCTATGAGGTAACTCAAAAATTGCCTCTCGTATATGAGGAAACAGAGGCTTAAAGATATTCATTCCTGTGGTCATTCAGTTACTACGTGTTTGAATTGAGAACATGAACGTCTTTCTGACTTCCAAACTCTGATACTGCTGAATCTCTGGATCTTACTGTCTCCATTGTCAAGGTGCATAGTATCAAAATCACAAGTAGTTTTTGTAGTGGTTTGGGTCGTTTTCAACAGTTTTAACCAGGGCAGATGGCATTTAGGCTTCAGAATTGCAAGTAGGATTTTGTGCATTATGAGATACTGCACCTTAAGGTAGCTTTGTTTTCAGAAAGTGGCTTACTTATTTTTTTTTAAATTTTATTGTTGTTGTATTACATCCATCCCTTTTTTGCTCCCCTTTGTCCCCCTCCCCACCCACTCATTCCTCCCAAAGTCAATCCCACCTGTTGTCCATGTCCATGGTTTCTTTATACTAGGTTCTTATCTAAGCTGCTCCCCTTCAGCTTACTTATTTTTAATACAGGCAAATAAATATGCTATGCCTTAAGGAAATAAGTGTTAGCCTTCTGATTTTAAGCAAAAGCAAGTACTCAGGAAAGGCACAAGTTGGGGGTCTCAGCAAAAAGGTCAAACTTCTTAGGAAATATACATACCTCAGGCCCAGAAAAGGTGTTTAGTTCCTCAAAAAGGGTTTTAGGTCTCAGGCTCAGCAAAGACACAGAACGAGGCATTAAGGTTTCCATAAAGGTACCAGCCACAGCAACATGATTAGCAAAGGTAGGGGCTACAGGGACTTCAACCAGACGATGGGGTCTCAGAAAATATGGCTCAAGACTGGTTCATTTCACTTGAAAGAGAACCCTCTCCTTTCTAAGAGGAGGGTTTTTAGGCCTGAGCAATTTCATACCAAGAGACCACGGTGGGACAGGTCAGATAATATTTGCATATAAGGATTACTGACCTTACAACACTAGATAGAACCTATACTCATTTAGCAACACAGAGACAGAAAAGCAGGCTCAAGGGGGGAATGGCAATGGACAGATCCCAATGCACCTGATGGAAGAGGAAGGCACCCTCCTATATGACAGAGGTGGCCACAAATATATTTTGCTATATTTGCAAAAGGGCAGCAGTGCTTCAAATGTCACATGTATGAGAGGAGACATTTTGACTCCGTTTTTCATTCCCCTATATATAGTAAATTAGTAATGTCAAGCAAGTTTAACCTCCCGCTAAAGTTTGTAAGACTCAGGTTATGGATTTTGGACAAGGCACCAGACGACTGGCCTTCCTGCCTCTAGACCAACACACAAAACAAAACAAAAATGCTTTTCTCGATCTTTCCTTCTTCATACTGATCCTACCAAGCCCCTGCCCTGCTGTGATTCTTGGCAACATTACATACATAATTTTGTGTGGGATAATTTCTCTAGGGGATGAGATTGGATCATTTTCAAAATGTCTTGGGCGTGAGCCAGTGCTGTGATGATCGTATGTGTCCTATTAGCTCTTTGAATTTCTCAAAAGGGAGGTTCATAAGGGATATGGTATTGAACAAATTCAATGTCTAAGATCCTGAAGGAGCCATAGTCATAATAGAAGACCATCTATGCCGGAGCTTCTGCAAGAATCCTCTCCAGCGTGAGACACCCCCCTGGCTGAGATTAAGCTGAATAAAAACCTGGAGAAGAAATGATGAATGCCAGAGAACTTAATTTCCAAATTTTATTCCTTTCAACTTTAAAGTCATTGGAATTTAGCCCACAAAGAGACATAGGTTTTTAAATTTATCTTCTAATCAATATTGAGAAACATTTGTATACAAATTTGTGGTACTTCTACCTTGACATTTTATTGTTAGAGTATTGTAATATGGTTGTCTGATCTATTTGAAAAACTATGATTGACTATGTGGGACGAAATGGCTGGACAAAGAGAAGCAGGACATAGTGACCTTAAAATGAAATGAATGTGTTGTTTGGGGTCAAAAGCTGCACTGTTCACCATTGGTTTGAGGATTTTATCCAAAGAATTAGTGGTTATTAATTAGAAAATATCCTCATGATAGTGACAATAAAGCTATCCTGTGTGATAGCAGAGCTGCATGCATGAGGAAGATAGTTATACTGTAGGCTGACAATCAAGTTGTTAAATCCAGTGCAAGACTACAAAAGACAGGGAATGTGACAAGGGAGGAATGCCTCTTTCCCACTTTGGATTTTTCCTGCCAGGTGGAAGGAGCTGTGTTAGTGAAATGCTACTGACCTTTTCCTGGCCCTTCAGGCTTCCCTCCCCAGAGAAGAGGAGGTGAATCATTTTATTAGAATACCTGAGGTGAGTTCTGCTTGGTATCTTTCTTTTGCTTTGCAGAAACGATCTTATCTGCAGGCTTCACCCACTTGTGATTGCTCTGTCTTTTAGGAGGCATAATAGGAAAAGCCCTGCCAATGTTGGTGGCTGGAATATAGACACCACCTTTAACAGTTTAGCAGTACCCTTAGTGGATGGGTAGCCCTTTCAATTGTGAGGTTCTTTACTGGAAACACGTTTCCTATAAAGGTAAGCCACCTTTTCCAGTAATGAAGTTGTTATTTTAGTCTCCCGTTTGCATTATTATTCAAAGGGTTAAGAACTCAGTAGAGTATAGATGGGTGCTACTTATTGTACCTTCTCAATTCCTGAAATCTGATAAGCGTTTTTGTCTTGCTAAGCCTTTTAATTTTCATTTCTTTTTAAAATAATATTAAGTCCAATATTTCTTTTATTTTAAAGATTTTATTTATTATTTCCAGAGAAAGAGGAAATGAGAGAGGCAGAGAGGGAAAGAAACATCAATGTTTGGTTGCCTTTCATCTGCCTCTAGCCATGGATCTGGCTGGAGACCTGGCTTGCAACCTGGTTATGTGCCCTGGCTAGGAATTGAACCAGTGACCTTTGGGTTCACAGGCCAGTGCCAATCCACTGAGCCACACCAGAGAGGGCTAGGTTCTTAATTTATGTTAACTATTATTATTCCATCATCAACACTTTCAAACAACCAAAAAAAGACAAGTCAAAATAATGCAACCTCTGGTGTGAAAAGCCTAGAAACAGACCTCAGACCTGTAACACCATATCTGTGCTGGAAAGTTTTATTTATCCCAAATAGACTAAAATTTTAGTGTGTAACAGATGCCTCTCTAGCGCACATTTTACTTGCCATGTTTAGTTTTCTCTTTCTTGACCCTCTCCTATTAGTTAATATAGTCCATTAGGAAGTGGACTGCTTTTAGCACTGACAATTTTATTTTTCTTCTTGGTGTGACACTACTGGAAAGTACTGTTACCTCCAGTTTCCAGACTGGAGTCTGGAAAGTCCAAGCTCACGTGTAGCCATGAGCAAAGAATCAAAAAGAGTCCTAGGCCCTGGCTGGACTATCCACTTATCAGTGGATAGGTGCTGTCCTGCAAACCCAAAGGTCACTGGTTCGATTCCAAGCCAGGGCACATAACCAGGTTGCAAGCCAGGTCTCCAGCCAGGTCCGTAGCTGGAGGTAGGTGAAAGGCAACCATACATTGATGCTTCTCTTCCTTTCTTTCTCCCTCCCTTCCCCTCTCTCTAAAAACAACAAGAAATAAAATTTTTTTTAAAAACTCTTCCCATTAAAATAAAAAGACCTAGATGTGAGGAGGACCGTGGCTCAATGAGGAAGTGTCCATTTGCACAGAGACCTGCATGAGCAAAGTCCAAACAAGAAAGTAGCTCAGGGTTCAGTGGAAAGAATGAAAACTGCCTGATTGCCGGACCGAGAAAGGCAGAATCAAGAGGTCTAAAGGAGAGGAATGATATCAGCAAGAAGGTCAATAAGATATTTATCACTGCATCTTCTCCCACCACACACACAATAATAATTTAGCACCCATTCACAAACAAATGTGCCTTTGTGGAAACTCTGATATCTAGCGCCATATGCCAAGTGACCTGAGGGGAATGTTGCCCACCTGTGTGCCAGGTAATAAGCAGACAGATGGTCCTGGCTATGGACCCCAAGCTGCCTCCAGCCTTGGTCAGTCATGGTCTGGGAGGCCATGGAGAACCCTGACTTAAACAATCACCCACACAAGACAGAGCCTTTGTGGAAGTCCAGGAGCCCAGCAAAGAAGCTCCATTATCATTGGAGCCAAAACTTACTTTCTTTTCTTTCTTTTACTTTTTAAACTTTTTTTAAAAAAGACTTTATTAGTTTTAGAGAGAGGGGTAGGGAGGGAGGCAGAGAGGGAGAGAGACATCAATGTATGGCTGCCTTTCACCTGCCTCCAGCCACGGACCTGGCTGGAGACCTGGCTTGCAACCTGGCCACATGCCCTGGCTGGGAATCAAACCAGTGACTCTTGGGTTTACAGGCCAGTGCCTTATCCACTGTGCCACCAGCTAGGGCTCAAAACTTTCTGATGTTGAGTACACTAAAGATAAGAAGAGAGACGGTTTAACTTTACCTGCATCACTCCTCCAAGGCTCAGTGTCGGCAAAGCCCTTCTTATCCTGTAATGATGTCTCCTACAGAGGAAAGTGAGACTCGTGAGTGAGCACCTGGCACTGCCAGCTGTGCAGGGCACTACAAAAAGGGGACCTTTACTGACTTGCCCCTTCCAGAGTACTGAGTTGCATGACTGGAGGTGGGGGCAGTTGAGCAGCTAAGAGACTAGAACAACAGCCTGGGCTAGGAATATAAGAAAGAGATAAAAGGGACATGAATCCTACTATCCCCCTCACAGATCATTGAGAGGCCCACCCAAGGCCACCTGGATGCCTGCCCATGGATCCCCCAATGGCTCACAGTCACCCTCAGTGCTCCAGATGCTTCACCCATGCACCCACACGCCCACCCCATGGCTGGCTCCTTATGTACACTCCCATTGGTTCCAAAAACTGTGGGCCTGAGAGATGACAAATGAGTATTTGGCAGCATCCTTGGGAAAGCAAAACAGAGACTGTCAGCACCAGTGTGGGGTGTTGCAGGATCAGACAGGGCATGCAACAGATTCATAAAAAGATGCTCAGCATCACTAATTATGAAGAAAATGCTAATTCAAAACCACAATGATATATAAGCTCACACATGTTAAAATAGCTATTATCTAAGAGCTAAGCATTTGCAAGGATGTAGAAGAAAAGAAAAATGGTGGGAATGTACATGGGTACAGCCACTATGAAAAAACAGTAGGGCAGTTTCTTGAAAAAGTAAAAATAAAACTACCATATGATCCAGCAATCCCACAGCCAAAGGACATTAAGTAAAATCAAGATCTATGAATATTATTCAGCCACTCTGTATGTATGTATGTGTGTATGTATGTGTATGTGTATGTGCATGTATATGTGTGTGTGTATATATATATATATGTATATATGTATATATATATATATATACACATATATAATGAAATATACATAATGGAATATTATTCAGCCATAAAAAAAGAAAGAAGTCCTGTCCCTGCAACAAGACAAATGATACTTGAGGGCATTACACTATATGAAATTAATCCAAGAAAGACTAATCTTGGACTGTCTGTACAAATATTATATTACATGTGGGACTTAAAAAGCTGACTGAGAGAGAGAGAGAGAGAGTAGAATGGTGTTTGCTAGGGGCTTGGGATGGAGGAACAGGAAAATGCTGGTGAAAGGGTACAATCTTCCAGTTATGAGATGACTAATTCTGGGGATCTAATGGGTAGCATGTGACTATAGTTAACAATTCTGTATTATGTACTTGAAAGTTCCTAAGAGAGATCTTAAGTGTTCTCACCACACACAAGAAATGCTAATTATGTGAGGCGATGGAGGAGTTAACACATCTGTGGTAATCATTTCACAATACATAAATAAACTTACACAATGCTATCTGTCAATTATAGCTCAATAAAGCTAGGGGAAAGGTTCAAAGTGAGAAGACTGACAGGAAAGTGCAGGCAAAACAGACTCACATGGAGAACAGGTTTGTGAGTTGGGAACAGAACTGGGGCTAGAGTGAGTCACCCAGCTTGCAAACAGAATTTAAGAGGGCACTGAAAATCTCAATAATCTAAATAAATAAGACTTCAATGTAATATGTTAACCAAAAAAAAAAAAAAAAGCAAAAATAAATCTATGATAAACAAAATATCAAAATTAACAATAAAGACAGGGTCCAGTCCTGTACTTGTACACCCCTGCTTCATGTGCCTCATCCTGACCCTGGCACTACTGGACTGCATCTTTACTTAAAATTATAATATTTTGTTTAAGAAATGTTTTGCATTTATTTATTTATTTTTAAAGATTTTATTTATTACTTTTAGATAGAGGGGAAGGGAGAGAGGCAGAGAGGGAGAGAAACATCAATGTATGGTTGCCTTTCACCTGCCTCTAGCCACAGACCTGACTGGAGACCCGGCTTGCAACCTGGTTATGTGCCCTGGCTGGGAATTGAAACAGTGACCTTTGCGTCCACAGGCCGGCGCCTTATGCACTGTGCCACCAGCCAGGGACTTGCATTTATTTTGATGCTTTAAAATGTTGCACTAAAACATTAGTTCTCCTGCTGATGCAGGTATTGGTGCCCTCTGACATTTCACACCTGAGAGGGGAGTGCCTCACTTGCCTCCCGCAAGTGCCAGCCCTGGATGAGAGTCCAACTCCCCCCTTAGCCAAAGCCTGCTCTGTCACTGCACAAAAGTCATTTCTTGCTTAGTTCGTTCTGTAAATGGAAGGCTTAGACTTGATGATTTTCAGCTCTGACATTTTTACAGGTGGGTTGGGAAGGGACCTGGAAGGAGCTGTAGATGGCTGGGGTATTATATGTACACGTAATGAAGCTGAGACTTGCAGGGGAAGCAGGACCGCTGGGTGAGGAGGCAGGGAATCAAAAGCTGACAGCTGACTCCAGATACCACTGCTGAGCTCCCTACATTTACGGCTTTGATTTCTCCCTTTGCCTCTTATGTGACAAACATTTAAACAGTGCTGGTGTGAGATAGCAAGGGGCAGAATGAGTCCTTGAGAAGCTGCTAAATGTCACTCTCGAGCCCTGGCATTTGGAAGAAACAGAGCACCCAAGTGTAGGAAGTTGCAACTGCTCTCCAGTGGGTGCTACAAAGGCTCATTTCACATCTAGGGCCACATCCCATGGGGCAGTTCTCAGCACCGCACCGCGTTCTTCCATCATTCCTTACTTCGGTGATGATTTCTGCTTGGTTATCAGTTTGCCTTTTTAGCTGACTAGATTTCAAGCTATTGAAAAGCAATAAGGGAGCAAGGCATAGGTTTCAGAGCTGAGTTGCAGTGAATTTAATTGGCAATGAGACGCTCTGGCTGAGAACAGGGACAGGCAAGGCAGTTCCAGATGCTGATGTGTTGATGTGGCTGTAATGAGGCAGGAAGAACATTGCTTCAAGGGTGCTCCCAAATGGGTTTATTTGGCTGAAATAAAGTCAGGAAAGGCAGGCCAGAGCCCTGCAAATAGTTTTTGTGTTTTGGAAATGACATGGCTACACTAGTGTGTATGAGAATCAGAGAGGGCCTGGGCAAATGTACAACTCAGAACATGCAAGACAAGTAACCTCGGTTCTGAACAAACAACAACAAAAAAAGCATAGACACAGAAAACAGACTGGTGGTTACCGGGGAAGAAGGGTTTGTGAGGGATGGCAATATAAATAAAGGAGATCAAATGTATGACAACAGAAGGAAATTAGACTTGTGCTGAGGAGCACTTTGTAGTGTTTATAGATCTAAAAGTATGAAGCATATGTTATAACCAATGTTATCTCAATTAAACAAATATTGTACACATTAAACTTATGCAATGTTATATGTCAATTATATCTCAACAATAAAATTGGAATAAAAAATAATTTGAACCATAAAAAAGTGACTTCATTTCCTATCACAGCTATTCACTTTTTCTCTCTTGCTGTTTCTACTCTTCCCTGTATGACTATGTATAGACATAATGTGTCTTATTTGAGTCAAGTCATTGGAAGCGAACGGCTTCTTTTTGATCCTGTTCTACAGACCTAGAATAAGACAAGAGACATTGGAGTGAGACAGAGGGATGACCAGGCTCTAATATATGGAAAAGTGCATATAAGAATTATACCTCTATAGTGGGATGAGTGAGCTTAAATGAAATTTTTAAAAGACCCTCTTTAATTATAACCTCTTTGTCTATCTTTCATAGTCTTCTTACTCAACTTATTGAACATGACAGATTAAAGATATATGTTCACTGCCACTCCCTCTTGAAATCCCACTAAAATATATACATATGGTTTTTAAAATGCATTTTAAAAAATGCAACCACCTACTTGAATAGATCACACAAGTTTGGAAAATGAAAAGAAGATGCATGAATCATTATTAACAAAGCAGTACAAAGGAGACTGAAACTTTCCTCTCTGGAAAGTGAAAAAGATATTCACATATCAGCACTGCACAGTGTGTGTCATCTCTGATGACTGAAGAACAGTGTGGAGCTGACAGTAAAGAAATGGATTGAAAATGCTGATAAGGTATCCTTTATACCAATCTTCCATCCTTGGCCCCCAGAGCCAGGTGGCTGTATCTTCTCTGTTTGTGCTTCTTTGCACATTAGCTGATCTGAGAAAATACTCTCTGAGGTAACTGGTCAGCTTACAAAAATAGGCCGCATCTACTGATGGCTGGATGCCTCACAATAAAGCAATTCCTCCAGCAAATCACTTTCTGATGAGTGATAGCAGTCAACAACTTTCATGCTTGCAAAGGTGTTTCAAAACAGAGTTGTGAATGATTCACACTTATACATTTGAGGTAGCCTCTAATAGGAGTCAGAGGTCAAAATAAATATGAAAAAGAAAAGGAGAAGGATACCAAAGAAAGAAAGAAAAGATAGGGAGCTAAACAATCAAGCAAACAAACAAATAATCATTAATTCCCCACAGAAATGAGACAAGATACTTCATTCATTAAATAACAGGGCACTACAATAATTATCAAAGAAAAAGAAAGGACATTAATTATCTGCTTCTGGCCATGAAAGAGTCATGGAATAAGATTTGTTCTCATGCTGGAAACAAATATACTAGAAAAATGCATGCAGCTGCTGTTTTCAGGAAGAGGACCATTGGTCGCTCAGTATTGCAATCTCTGAAAGAAGAGGAACACCTACAAGGAGAGCCCATGTTTGCAGGGGCTCTATCTGGGTGCAGTCTCTTGTTCATGGTGCCAGGAGGTGGAGCCCAAGAGGCCTGTGGCAGTCTTGCTGAGCTGAAGAATCAGGGACTGGAGAAGAAGGCTTCTGAAATGGTTGGGATTTTGGGATAGGCTACTGAGGGGAGGAAGCTACAGTATGCAGGGTATGCAGAAGTCTGTGAGGGTCTTCCACACAGACTTTATCAAGGATGGGCTGCCCATGTGAATAGTGAGACCCCATTAGTTGAGAAGAAAGGAAGGCGTGACCTAAATGAAAATACCAGAGGTCATGCATGCTGAAATATACCAGGGTGGCAACCCCAGCTGCTCTGAAGAACCCTTGGTAAGCACCTTACTCATTCATCTGAGACTTTAGAAATCTCTGCCTTGGGAGTGAGGATCACATTATATATTAAGGGGTGTATCTTAAAACTAATAACAAAATGAAGGGAGATGCCCCCAAATGAAGAGTACACCCAATTCAAGTGATTGATAAAACCCATCATTACTTAACTGTGCCTAAAGGAGAAAACAACACTCCTTAAAGGCAGACAACATAATTCAACATTCCTACAATGTATCATCAATACCCTACATGAAATAAGAATTTGTTAGATATTCAAATCAGGAAAATTAATCCATAATACAGCAAAAAAGAGGTCAACAGAAACAGACAGCAAGATGTCCAGTTATTAGTACCATAAAAGAACTTTAAAATAAGATGTTATAAATATGTTTAAGAGCTCAAGATGTATATGAAGAGAGAACATATGGAGACATTTACCAGAAAATAGTGAAAACTTAAAAAGGAACCAAGTAGAAATATTAGAGTTAAAAAACTGTAGATCTAAAAGGCAAAAATCATAGGTTGGGTTTAACAGCACATTTGATATTGCAAAATAAAGGGTCAGGAACACAGATTGCTGGAAATTATCCAATCTTAAAAACAGAATTAAAAAAGACATTTTAAAAAGAACCAAACCTCAGTGGAGAAAGCAAAATTCCATTTTCAAGAGTAATTCCTTATTATGGTTCAGTATTTTATTAATCACTTTTATAACCACTTTCCCATTTAATCCTCAGAATAGCCCTAAAAAGTACATTTATTCTTATTTTATAAATGAGGAACTTGAGACTAAAAAGATGTGACTTGCTCAAGTTCCATGGCAGGATTTAAGGCCAAGTATTCAGAACCTCATCTTTTTATCTTCTTCACAGTTGCTTCTCAGGTGCCAGATCCCATCCTGAAATCTCTCTTCCATTCCATCTACATTCCCAAACACAAGAACCTACTCCTCCTACCTGGAGGTTTCCACAAGTGCCCAGGATCAGCTATTAACCTTTTCAACTTCCATCTTCCCTGAAATACATCTTCCTGGCATGTATTTATTAAGAATAAAGCTGTCAGAACCACTTAAGGAGACATCTTGGTAATCTGATAGACTATTCCAGACTGATTTCTATTGTGAGACAGTAGAAAATGACTTTGCAATTCTGTTTCACCTTCATATATTTTAACTGATGTAAGACAGATGTAGCTCCCACTTAATATGTATAATACTCTGGATTAAGAGCTTATATTGCATACATAGTTAATTTTTCATTTGAGCACTAATTACATGGCCGGCACATTGCCAGGTACAGAAACACTACATTATACAAAATAGGGTGCCTCCTTCCATTAAAATTCATCGTCTCAGCTGGTTGGAGCACTGCTCTGTACACCAATAGGTTGCAAGTTCAAGTCCCAAGTCGTGGCATGTATGGGAGACAACAGATCAATGTTTCACTCTCACAGGGATGTGTCTCACCCTCTCTCTCCACTCCTTCCTCTCTAAATAAAATCAATTAAAAATATATCCTTAGGTGAGGATAAAATAATTATAGTCTTATTCAATCCAATTTAATCTTTTCTGCAGGCCAATTTTTATCAGATATTTAAAAATATATGTCATATACATATGTATCATATATATATATAAAATTCCCATTTTATAGGTTCAAAAACTGAGCCTTGCAGAGATGGAACAGCCTATTAAAAGTAATATAAGTAATAAATAAGTGGTGTAGCCCATATTCAAAGCCAGCTGTATCTCATACAAAATCATGTGCTTTTAAGAACCAATTCATTATTATTTCAAAAGGAGAAGGAAATGGGAGAATTGCCAGAAAATTAAACAGGGTAGATAAGAATAAGAATCCTGCAGGCTTAGTCTTAATGCTAATAATTAAAACTGTGGCTTGTGCCTATTTGGTACTTTCCTAGGTCTCATATGTGCATTATATCGTTTACCCTTTCAAAACCACCTCATGGTGTAGGTATTACAGTTCTTATCTATAAACCAGGAAACCAAGGCTCAGAGGGGTTCAGCAATTTTTCTTAAAGCCAGACAGCAGATAACTGACACAACCTGGATCTCAAGCACAGATCTAACTCCAGATTTTCTTTCTCAACATTGAAACACACGGTCTCTTGAGTAAGAGATTTCACTTTGAAAATTTTGCCCCCTTCATGCTCCATCTTGCTTGTCCAGGTCAGAAGTGCCAAAGGGCACCTACCCCCCTCCTGCTCTACCCTCTTTCTACACCCTCTGTCCTTCAGGTGCCTCAGGCAGGGTGGGATTCACTGGTGAGGTGGGGTTGGCTCTGGCATCTGACTCCCACTCTCAGCTAGCCTTGCTGTGACCAGGTCAGTCATGTGCCCCCC